>JAIZPF010000036.1:0-42270 GCA_020509355.1 Blechomonas ayalai | reverse complement strand
GCAGTAAATCCATTGGTTACTGTTTTGCTCACATTTCTGCTCTCCGCTGGGGATTGCGCCTTTTCCCGTCATGCTTCTTTCTTAGGGGTGCCCACGGTCAGGCCAAAAGGGGCGCCCCCCTCCCACCCGCGCGCATGCCGAGTGGCCTGCGGTGGGTTGAAGGGGGAGGGGTTGTGAGGTGCGCCGCGCCGCGAAGCCCAATGCCGGCGGCCCGCGCGCTTTTTTGCGGGCGTCCAATCCCCAGGCCCCGAAGGGCGGCATGTCGCGCCACACACCATTATAGAGCAAAGAGGCCGCCCAGCTTTTCTTCGAAACGGGGCGCCGATACTTATGAATCAATAGGAAACGAACAGCATATACACTCTAGCGTGCTCTCACTTCAGGAGCCAATACCCACACACAACGAAAAGAGCGAAGAGACTCAGCCACTGCAACTGCACCTTTATGCGCCCCAGTAAGGCTTCGTCCTCGCAGCGCCGGCGGGCCACGCCTTCCCCCTTACTTGGCACCGGTGCCGTGCGGCGGCGCACCACCGGCTTGCGTTCGCTGGGATCCATGTCCCCAATGCAGTACTTCACCATCATGCTGTAGGCGTTGTCGCTGTGCCCATTGTCGATGAAAGCGTTGGTAGCATCACCCCCAGCATTGTAGAGCAGCACATCGCGGCCGCCAGGATGAAGGTCGAGAAATGAGGTGACATCGTACACCTTGTTGTTGATCACAAGCCACGCTTCGTCAGCGCTCTTTTTTCGCTGGACATCTGCCGAAGTAATGAACTTTCTACGCTCTGATGCTGTCAGCGTGCCGATCTTGAGGCCTTCCAATTTTCGCAGCGCGCCCTTACTGTGGCCGACCTGCTCAAAGTTTTCCGTCGCATCGGTGCCAATGTTCGCCAACAGTATATCACGCCCGCCGGGGTGATCGTCATAGAAGTGAGTGACATCGTACACGTCATTGTTTACAATAAACCAGCCCCTTTCCTTTTTGTTGTTCTCAGCCACCTGCTCGCGGGTGTATGTGACGGACATCGTAGCTGTCTTATCCAGCTGCCACAGAATCTGGCGGTTTGGCCGATACGTGGCCAAGCACCGATATGTTACGGATACGTGAAGGTAGGGACGACAAAAATAAAGAAAAGGCCGTTCTGGACGGAGGTGTCTAAGGCGACCATAAGCAATACAGTCACAAGTGCGTCATTGGAGACATGAGAAGAGCGCCCCACGGATCCCCACACGATTCCTTTTCATCCTCTCGCCAGGCTCAACGGCTCTGCCGTCCCGACTACCGGGCACTTATTGCACCTCACAGCATCCGCAGCACGCCTCTCACTGTAAAGCCGATTGGATCACCCTGAGACACTCACGGAACACAAGCGCACCAAAATCGACCGTCACCGCAAACCCGCTGCCGTTCTCGGTTCCTAGCAACGACACACTCCTGTCACCTTCAATCGCGCAACAAACAAAGACAGAAACCGCTTCGTTTGTATCCTTGTAAACACGGTGTACCAGTCGCTGCGATAGTTGGCGAGCAAAGCTTCCTTGGACGCTGTTATGCGTCGACGTCACACTGCCCTGCGCCGAGGTGTCCACATAGTCAAGAAGCTCAGTGGTCGCTACCGCATGCTTCCCCGCCGGGCACACAGGCACAGAAACCGAGCACGCGCCTATTTTCGCCACATTGGCATTATCTTGGCCTTCGGAAATGTGCAGCCAGAAGAATTGCTTCCTAAACGAGATAAGTTCAATGACCACGTTCGTCACAGGCACAGAGGATCCCCCCTCGCCATCCTCTCCATTGGGGCACACGAAGGGAACACGTATGGATCGAATAGATGGTGGGGGCATGATCCAACTATGTGTTTCAGGACTGTTTCACTCCACACGATACGAAACTATTGAATGTGATGATGTGAGAAACCCTACGGAGAAAGCTCCCCCCAGGCAAAGCCACGGGTGGCAACATCACAGCAGAAGAAGATGCGGTGTACGCGACAAGCACTGAAAAGGATGGCTCTCTCACGACACCAAAAAGCATACCGCGCCGCCGAACACCACGCTGGTGCCTCAGTTCGAGCGACCGCATCACCCCCCCTCCCCAAATCTCAGGAATTCTATATGTACTAACCGCACACGCAGCTCGCACCGAGCCCAGTTCATGCCCTTCGGCTTGTGACAGGCCCTTCCACGTAGTCCACATCGGACGACTCGGCGCTGTCCTCATCCGCATCGTCACTTTCTTGTGGAGTGCACCCTTCCATCTGCAGGGCGGGGGAGAGAGACGATGGCCCTAATATGTCCGTCACGAAACTGCCGGAGGCTACCGTTCCGTCGGAGGCTATACCACTGAAGAGGCCAGCAGGGGAAACGATAACGGCCTCACGCGCCAGCTTGTAGCGGGCTAATTTATGAATGTCCTTCGTTATCCGCTCCAGTACATGGTGCTGTATCCGCTTATCGATGGAAAGAATGCGTTTGGTGATCTCCTTGTGCTGCACATGGTCGTAGTTGCACATCTTACGGTACGCCAGTTCAAGGACCGAGCACAGTACAGGGATGACGGTGTCATAGCTGGGGCACGCCGCCGTATACAATCTTGGCAGTGTGTTCAAGAAGACGTACTTGCCAGCGAGGCAAGCCTCGTACGACGAATTGGTGGTGAGGGAGGACACACAGGAGGAGGCCGGATTCAACGCGGCCGCCAATGAGGATGACAGGTTCTGCCGGAACGCATGCAGCGCATGGAGCGCGAGTGTCCGTGTCGCGGGTCCGCTGGCAAAGGCTACCTCCAGCTCGAGCAACAGCCCGAAGAAACCCTCAATAAAGTCTGCACCGCTAGCTGGCATCGACAGCAAGTCGGACAGTGACATCGCAAGTGTACAAAAGGTGGGCAAGTAACGCTTCTCCCAGTCGGCCTTGGCGGCGGTAGGAGCGGTGGGCAGCCCAGTGACGGCCATGGAGATGCGGTCACTGGATTCACAAACGCCTCTGCTAAATGCGCTCACGGAGTGCGTGACAGGCACGCTGATAGCACTTTCCGTCTCATAGGGTGCAGCTGTGTTGCCGCCCACCTGTGAGAAGCTCATCAGGCACTCGTCTGTAACGCCAAAATACCTACTGAAATCCACCTTACTGAGGTGCACTGTATTCATCCAAAGGTCTCCATCTTCGCTGTGCAGTTGGCGGAGGTACTGAAAGATCCGGACACGCTTGTTGGTCATCCACTCGACCAGCGCAATGCGGCCAGCCACGCCGCTGACGCGGATGGTCTTTTTCAAGTTGATGTTCGTGGTTGGGAGTGGAAGTCCTTGGAGTATCCGTGTGATTCAAAAAAAAAAAGCTCAAGGGAAAGAAGAGGGAAAACACGTACCCAAGAGAAGTGATGCACAGCGATGATTTCATTGCTCCCTCGCAGCGACGGGCATCGCACCGGCACCTAGCCCTCACCCCATATTACAGCACAAAAACCTGTCGTTTGCGCTCCCCCTCCCCCTCCCGCCGTCCTGTGCTCATGATGACGGCAATGCAAACTGAGAGAAACGAATCAATTCAGTTCGAAAGTCGATTAAATACTGCTTGACGAAGGGGAAGACAGTAATGGAAGCAGATAAGAAGGAATGGCGTATATATAGATATATAGGTATATAGATATATATATGAACAGAGGAAGGGAAAAAATCAAGAGGAATCACGACAAAAGGGTAAAGAAAAAAAAATTGGATTCCACCATCGCAGCATGCCCTCCCCGAAAGCATCATGTTACCCTCATAGGCAACCTGTTCGCATTTTGTCCTCCGTGCCCATTGTAAAGAGAAGCAGAAACAAGCCTCCATCACGCAGGAGACTGCGTACTAGTAAGGAAGGTGGCATTGAGTCGTTTCACAGCAAAAAAAAACGGGATGTACGTGTGAGAAGACTGGGAGAATATGCAGCAGGATTCCTACTAGGGAAGATGGGGGAACGCACAACAGAATGCTGTGTGTTGTATACGAATAGAACAAGGAGGGCACGCTGGTTAAGATAGTCAAAAGACAGACAAAGAAGATGAGGTACACATCCCATTCTATGAAAGCAGCACACAGAAAGCGTTTTGGTGTTGACTCCCACCACACAAAAAAGAAAATCACGTATCCGGTGTTGCTTCCTGGGTTAGCTTTGAACCAGGAACACAAAGAACTACAACCATAGTGCTAGGGTGCCCATGATACAATATCTACAGATCACATGCCCTCATAGGTACACACGCCTCACGTTTTGTTGCGCTCAAACCCCCCCTCCCCGCCGCTACACCCATAAACACTACAACACCAAAAAAAAAAAAGTCAACGCGATCACAAGCACACGAATTCATTGAGACTAAAATGCAGAGACGAAAACAAAAACCCAGAAGTCAGAAAAAGAAAATGGGGTGAGGAAAAAGAAGAAAAGTCCAACTCCACCCCCGATTCTACCCCGCTGTCAGAGTAATTAAATAAGTAGTCCAGTACGACAGATTTGCTTACAACCATCTGGTCTTCTGCATTACTTATCGATGGACTATTGCCCGTGCCCAAGTCGTGCACACTCCGCGCACAGGCACAACTTCAGTTACAAAAGATGAGACAAGAGGAAAACGTTTGAAGCATAAGAAGACGGAAAACATGTAATAAAACGAGCGATTAAGTCCTCGCTGGGCGTATTCGCTCTGTGGTTCATACGGTACCACCACCAGACATTGTATAGGAGTGACTGCAGAGCTCAGTTCGGATATATTAACACAATAGGGGGAAGGCTTAAGGGGGCACATGCTGAGGAGAAAAGGACAGGAGAACATAAAATCGTCTCTACGCAAGAAAGAAAGCGTGATCCAACAGCTCTGAAGCCTTAGGCCGTATCTCAGGGTCGTCCTGCAAGCAGAGGGCGATTAGCTGATATGACTCTCGTGACGGCAGGTCGGTTTCATGAAGTGAGACAAAAACGGATCGGTTAGCAACTCCCTGTACGAAGCGCACATCTGACAGAGAACAGGCTCCCACGGCGGAAACTACAACACTGGGCATGTGTGTAAGGTTCACCCCAACGTCCGTGGTATCATCGCATACCTCAGTGGCTGTAAACTTGGCAGATCGTGTGTCTGTGAGACCATCTGTGGACACCATTTCTTCAAGTGGTAGCAGCCTCGTCTGAAGCGTATCCATGGACCTCCCGTGAGCATCGCCCCCTTGCATCAGGCGCCTTGCCCAGGGAAACCTGCCTGTCAACATCTCATAAAGGGTAATCCCAAAAGCCCACACATCGTCGCTCATGGATGGTGCTGCGCCGGACGCTACCTCTGGGCTCATGTACAGGGGCGTCCCACGCAGCGCGTAGACGTCACCGGAAAGACGCGCGGCATTCGCCTTGGTGACGCTGGACCCAAAGTCAGAAATCTTACAGCCACCATCGGCGCCCAGGAGAATGTTCTGCGGCTTTAAATCGGCATGTACGATATTGCTCTTGTGCAAGTACGCCAAGCCCTTCAGTGTGTCCGAGGCGTAGCGCTTGCACACCTGAAGCGTTACGCCGTTTGGAAAGGCCGAAAGCGTGTTTTGTAGCGTCCCACCCGCCATGTACTCCATGATAATGGCCAGAAAGGGGCCTGTCTGAATCCAGCCTGTGTGGTTCACGATGTGGTCGTTGAACAGCTTGCAAGCAGTATTCACTTCGGACACGACATCCTCGGGGTGGATATTGCTTGACGACAAGCGAATACACTTGAGAGCCATGATGGTACCATTCTCTGAGATGACCTTGTACACCTCTGCGAAGGAGCCCGATCCGATGGGGCGAGGAACGCGGTATAGCACCTGCCCTTGGTGGTTTGTGAAGGTCATGGGAAGCTCAGTGACACTACGATCCGTATTCGTGGGGGAACCCTCACAGCACACGCTCCCCTGCAGACGTTCTGAGGCGCTGGTGAGGGAGTCGCCCAAGCCAAAATGCACGGCAGGTAGCCTGTTCTGATGGATGTCACCGAGAGTAATCTTCTCATACCGATACTTGCCCGACTTATCTTCCCCTTCGACACCAAGAAGCTCAAATGACGGCAACTGGAAGCGGCAGTACCGGGGTCGCCTAGGTGTCAACCTGGCGAGATACACCAGAGAAGTCGCAAAGCGGCCCACTAGCCGCGGGTCATGCAGCTCACCACGGTCGAGAATGGCAAGTGCCTCCTCATACTCGCCGCTAATGGCCAGGGTGAAGGCCTGGCGAAAGCGAAGAGCCCCGCTGCTGTACTTCTCATCCCTCATCCTGTGCGGCTCCAGCAGGTGGAACAGTTGTATGCCGTAGATTCGGTTACGCAGTGGGATGATGTTGTCCATCGGGAGCACTGATTCGGTAGGAAGGCATACCGCCACTCGGTCCGTCACAATCACCTGACCAAGGGCAAGGTCGTACTTCATGAGCTCCATGTTGAAGTCAAAACGCTCACCGAACAGTACACGTGCGATGCGGTTGTGGGCCCCACAGTTGCCGACATAGAAGGCGCCACTGTCAACTGTGATAAGCGTGTGTTCGCGCTGCTTTGCTGGTATTCGCCGCAGCATTGCCAGGGCGCAGGCGGCTGCTCTCTGAGCATGTTGTGGAACAGACGAGTGAGCGCCGAAGGTGACGGCCACGTAGTCCGGCCGAAGTACTTCAATCACACCTCTGCAGTGCAGAGTGACCTTCACGATAACATCCATGAGCACCTTGATATCCTCCTCAAGACTCTCCAAATTCATGTAGCGGAAGCGAAGCGAGACAACAAGGAATGAGCAGGTGATGTAACGGAACCGATTGACCGAGGTGTGAATGATTTTGAGGCGGAGCGAAGGGGTGGAGTCCGATGCCGCACCCCTCTCGGCCAGCACCGTGGCATGTGGCTCCAGCCCAAGGGACATATCATAGACCGAGGAGCCAGGTGCCGCATGGGAAGCACGATGGTTAGCATCGTCAGCGGGCCTGAAGCCATCCTCATCCACGAAGTGAGGTGCGTCTCTATCCAAGTCGAAGCACCATTCGTTTCCTGGAGTGTCTCTTTCCAAGCCTTCGTCGTGATCGGCAGTCCAGTGACTGTCGTTGCCGTCACCTTGTACCATCTCTTGGGGCGAGGAGAAGGACTTCGTAAGGCTTTCGGTTCGTGCTTCAAAGAGACATTGCGGCACGTACGCCTTCAGTTCCATCAGGGCACGGCAGAGATCGACATACGATCCGTATAACTGACGCACCTCGGTAAGCATCAGAAATGAACGAGATCGCTTCATCTTCTGGAGTGTGGTGAGAGTCGAGGCCTTCTGCATGCTCCGACTTATCCAGTTAATGGGTATCACCACAGACCACCAAACCAACGTGCTGATGAGTAGGATGACAATCAGCACCGATACGGCAATGGCAGTGGACAGATTTTTCTTCCGGTCGAGAGCCGAAAAAAACACCCGCCGGGGCGTGATGTCGACAATGAGGCCAGGGTTGTCGGTTGTGAAGTTAAAGGAGATGACGGTTGTCATATCTCGGCCGTCAATCTCAATGAAGCTCCCACAGTTCTGGATGCCCTCAGCCTGGCAGAAGTCAAAGTATTTGGCCATCGCTCGGCGTACCGGCAAAGGCGGGCGACAGGGGCCATTGGTATTATCCACGACGTTGAGCATAACGGTTTTGAAGATGGACTCCACTGACAGACTCATCTTGTCTTCGTCCATAAAGGTATCAAGCACAATCTCTGCCGCAAAGATGTGCTTACAGGTTGCAGTCACATCTTCAATACCATCGCGCTGACCGCCTCCATCACAGCCCTCATCACATTCAATGTTAATCCAATCCATACAGTAGAAAAAGACAGTCGTCATTTGCACCTCGGCAGGACTGCAGGTAATGACCGGTGCGTCAGTGAGTGCATCCACGAAAAGCGGTGTCCACCGGCCCACAATGTTTGAAGGCATCTGATTGATGAACTCCACCTCGCGCTGGTAGAATCGGGTGGGTGGGCCAGTAATGTAGATCGGGTGATCAGTATCGTACTTGTGATCCATAAAGTCGGCATTGTAGAGAGTTGTAATGTTACTCTTGGGATCGTAGTACATGCAGCGCGAATTCAGACGCTTGCAACCTGTTGCATACCACCCATTGTCGTCGTTGCTCTCGCGCCAGTACTCCATTGTACCGATGACCTGCAGGACCGTGTTGGCCCCAAGCCACATGACTTCCCACGTCCGGATAAGATCAGTAACGTTCGGGGAGGGAAAAACCGTTCGCCTTTCCACCGACAGGCTCATCGCGACGTTTGTCGACGCCGTCTCGACATGCACTATCTGGAGTACAATCATTTCCCTGTTACGTATGGCGGTTGCATCGACAAGCCGCAGCACCGTGTCCTTAATCGTCGCCTCCGTCTGCTGCACGAAGAGGACGGTAATGGTGATCAGTCCAACACAAACCACCGCACCATAAAGACAAAGAAGAAGCGCGATTCGAATTGGGGGGAAACTCCATCGCTTCGACCGCTCCGGCTTTTCCCGCTTCAGCCGGTTAGACGACATCACCGTCATCACCCTTGATAGAATGCCCATAGGCCCCCTGTTGTGCTTCCGAAAGGAGCAATGCTGCTGTCCATATACGTGGTTGGTATCCTCCAACAGACTTCTTCTTTGGGCGAATATCTGTACTCCTACGTCGCTTCTTGCGTTAGCCTGGTGTATTACAAAAAGAGACACAGGGAGTGGGCGGGGGTGTTGGAGGAAAGGCGCACGCCTTCCACGTGCTACCGTACACTATAGGGGCCAGTCCGACAAAGAAACAAGAGGCTATGTGAAGAAAAGGTAAAAGGAACACGGTGAAACTCAGAATAAGGGAGATCTGTATTGAGTTAGTTAAATATATACTTACTTAGAAATGGGCTGATGCGTTGAGGACGGTGGGCGTAGGGCGAGCCGTCAGAAAAGGTATGCCACTCCCCTTACCCCGCGTGGGTGGGAAGGGAAGGGAGGTGGGGGGGCTGTGTACGTCTTACTGCCTTTCCTTTTGGTCCTATGGAGGAAAAAAAAAGAAAGGACGCAAAACTACTTCTAAAAATACAAACTCGCGCCGCTAGTCAAGCGTTGCGGAGTAGAGACAATTAACGGCCGATTAGAGAAGCTGAAAAATGAAGGCGCCGACGGCCTACGCCTAGTCGCGGCAGCACTAAAAGTACAGCTTGCAAAATAAGAGAAGCTAATCCCTTTCGAACAAGAAGGCAAGTAGAAATGATGAAATCAAAAGGGAAATAACCACATGAATGAGCACAAAAAAAAAAAGAGTGTGGAGATATCCAGTGACACAAAAAGCAATACGCACGATGACCGACTGTGTCTGCCCATGGGCCCCTCCCTGGAGGCGCTTCTAGGTCCGTCTGTTGAGCATGACCAAACGACCTGCTGTACGAGACCCTCTGTTACTCACACAATATCCTCTGCAGAGAGAAGCAACACCACTTGCACACACCCTCATGAGGCTGTAAATCGCCCTTACGGGTTGCCGTCCATAAGCACCATCAGGTATGCGCCTGTTGTTTGTTTGCTTATTTTTCCCCCTCGTGCATGCTGGGGCTGGAGTTTAATGCATCACTTACGGTGCAACACTCAGAGATGGAGCAACAGACGAGAAGAGACCGGTAAGCGAAGCTAGGCGACCTCCCTGTTTGGGCACCCCCCCAGTAACGCTGTTCTGATTCGGCATTCCACCATCCAGCCACCTACGCACGGTGCACTCGAAGCAGGAAGATTGCCCCGGAGGGCGCCAGAGCTGGGCTTGGCACCACCGATGCAGCCACTCCCGAACGACGCATTCGCGAACGCCGAAATTCGCTACAGAGTCGGGCAGTTGCACCCCAGAAAGCTGCTCCAAGTCAACCACATCGTAGCCCATGGCCCGCAGGCTGTCGTGGCTGGGCAGCTGCAGCTCACCGAGCAGATCGACCACCAGCACCTTGCCTGTGCTGCCTTCTGCAGCCAACAAAGCTGCCGACGGGAGACGGCGATCCCCTCGACTGAAAAGGTATCGCTCCACGTCACACAAAAGCGCATAGTGTCGCAGGGGCAGTACACGTGTGGCTTGATCCGCTTCGGAATGAAAAAGAGCTGCCCATATACGATCCATCTTCGCGGCCATCTCATGGGGAGACCACTGTACGACGCAGTCCAGGGGGGAGTAGACGTTGCTCTTTGGAGCTACAACAGTAAGGGTACCCTTGGCCAATGCTGGCAGCTTCGGGAGCGCTCGCACGTCGCTTGCGGACAGGTGCTGGGGGCACGTCGAAACATCCGGTGCGGCTGCACAGCACAATATTCCTGTTGACATCGTCTGAAGTGTCGACTGGAGCAAATCTTGAATCGATGGGCCGACGGGGGATGGCGTGATGCCATTACCTAGCCTCAACATCTCGGTCAGTGTGACATATATTTTCTGTAGGAGCTCTAGCGTGACGAGTGGAAGCGTCCGAATGTGTGCCCTCTCCAGATCCTGCAGCCATAACTGCAGCACTCTAGCACTATACAACGCTGCACCATCGTTCAACTGCGTCTCCCCTTTCGCTACGCGTTGGTTTAGGTCGCTGTAGAAGGCCAGACAGCGGAGATAAAAGGTCCGTCCGGCAAAGATTACACCGCTCCGACGACTGGCGCACTGGTCCAGTACAAAATACGCAGCGGTACTAGCATCAGGGCCGCCCTCCAGTAATAACTTCGCCACCAAGGCATGCGATAGCCCGGCCGTAACGGGAAAGTTTTGCGCCTCATAGCTTAAATACCGAAGAAAGTCGTCCTTCCCGCTTTCGCTACACAGCAGCATAGCCCCCAAGTTCCCTTCCTTCATGGCGACTTTGCGTGTGTTGGGGGCCAAGAGCTGATTGAAAAGGGCAAATGCATGAATGGGCTGGTGAGCAGCGCACTGCACCCGCAGTGCTTGCTGAAGTACGCTGGTATGGTTATGAACACACGGGTGTGTGTGCTGTAGGACAAACTTCATCAACCGTTCCACATGCTCCGCACGAGTCACGGGATCCAGGTGAACCCGGGACAGCACCGCCAAAAGGGCGCAAAAGCCGTCTCGGGTGTGATCGCGGGTACCCGCATCGTAGCCAGCGTCACTGCCGCAAAGTAGTCCCACGAATAGGGAGTGCACCTCTTCATAGTGCTGGGCGTTGACACCGACGGAGCGAGCGAGGGGCGCGACGAACTGAATACTTACCGCGTAGTGTTTCACCAGGCATGCTTGCAGCTCCATGCGCGCCGTGTGACGCTTTGTGTACCACGCAAGATACCGCTGCATCAAGGCAAAGCTAGCGCCATACTGTGATGAACATGACAAGGCCTCCATGGCGAGCAGGCAGCAACGCAATGACTCATCCGCCGTTGCAGACCCGTCCTCAACATCAGGTACAGCAGCGGCTGCTTGGCGCGTCTCCAGGTGATCAAGGTACGCGCTCACCAGCCGCTGGGACCGTTCACTATCCTGTAAAACCGAAAGAAGATGCAATGCCGCCTCCACTTCACGGTACGCGGTAACATGCACAAGTGGTCCAAGCGCGTCCCACAACGCGAAGGCTGCCCGTGTATCCTTCATTTCTCGCCACGCCAGCGCCGCGTCTTCCCCATGAGCACCATGCGGACCATAGCCGGCTGCCAAATTGGAAGACGCTTGACGTGTCCCATCCCTTCGTTGATCGCCCACGCGCTGTTGTTGCCTCGCAAGTCGTGTGGCTGCATACCGCAAAAGAGATGCTATACTCTCACTGCCAAGGCAGTCTCTCAAGCTTAGTGTCGATGAAGCAGAAGCTGTGTTACCATTCAGGGCCGCATCAATCCGTTGAAGCAAAACCTCTGGAGAAACATGGGCATTTATACCGGCATTGCATGCGAGGGTGACAAGGTGCCTCATCCGTGTACGATGCATGTGCTCGTCTTCACAAGATGGTGCAGTGCTGATCGTATTGACGCCATTGGCGCCGTATTGCGCAGAGGGCCGTATTATCGCCTCCATATCCATCACTCCCAGCTGCTGCAGCAACCGTAAATCAGCCGCCATCCATTGTGTTCCATCTGGAGAGAGCGGTAGAGCTGCAGGCGATGATGAGTTGTGAGGACGCGTGGAGTGAGAGCCAAACGGCCGCACCGTCTTGCTGGCACCTGACTCTCGTGCTACTGTGCGTACGGCCTTGGAAAAGCGGTGCCATGCTTCGGATGGATCAGCAGCGTCGCGAGACACTGCCATATGTCCGCTTCCCCTTGATGTTGTCGCATGGCGGAGCCCCACCTTCATAGGGGCAACGACACGTCGTAAAGTAAAGCACCGCATGAAACAGCCACGGCTGCTTGACGGAGACACCCCCTACTGGCAGCTTGTCAACCTATGGAGAAATGTGTAGGAGTGAGGAGAAAAAAAAAAAAGAGAGGTCAAAGTCCGCATACGCATGGCTCACTCCGTGTAGGTTAGGAACAAATCGTTGTCCGGGAACCACATATGGCCTAGACTACCGTCAGACGGCGCCAAGGAGAGATGCAATATCGGTCATGGGGTGGTAACTTCAAGCAAGCACTACTCCTCGCTTGGTGAGGAGGCGGGTACGGCACGAATCCTCGACGGTGTTGCCACATACCTAACGCCAGCTCTCTGCATGTGCGTCACACGGCAGACAGGCTTGCTGCAGACCCTGCAGCAGCCCTCTAAGAGGGAAGGGTCGCTTCGTTTATTCTCATCACGCACGCACATTTCACGCCAGGAGGACACCTTCAGCTTTTGGATGGGCTTCCCACGGGGACGCACCATGTCTTGCTCCACCGTGAGCCCACGCGGGGCCACAGTCTTCTCAGCCGATAGGCTCCTAATGAGGTGAGCGCGGCCAGGATATCTCTGCTCTTTGTCCGCAGAAACGGAAGCGTAGGCCCCCTGCACCGTTAGCTTCTGTAAGACACTCCGCGTCTGGAGGGTGTGTGGTTGCACAGGAGCGGTAAAGGTGGGCCAGCCGCTAAGGTGGCGACCCACATTGCTGGTGGAAGAAAAGTTGGCACTAGAAAAGAGTGGTGCCCCGCAGGTACGACAGACGTACAGGCACGGTACCGACGCGCGCGAAGTGGTGTTCTCCAACTGACTCTGCGAAGACGAAGACCCACGTCGGCCCGCCGACTGCAACAGAGCTGCTTCACCTTCAACGGCGGTAAAAGGGGGATCCAGTAGGAGCGGGGGGTGATGCACCGGGGCTACTGGAGACGCCGTACGCGGGCGATTGCTGTACCTCACATCACTCAGTCTCATGGCGCCGCGGCACCACCTTACATAGCGACAGGCGATAGACAGGGAGGTTGTCATGGGATGGGGGTCCAATTGCTGCATCCGACGTAGGTGGTGTACCACTCGCGGTAGCACGATGGTGACGCTTGACATAAATTGGTGCACTCTTGTCCCTCTTGCACATTCACTGCAGGTCCTCAACACATGGGGACGAGGGTAGGCAGACAGGGAAGCATGGTGGCCCACAGAGAAGGAATAGAAGCCGGGAGAAGAAAATACGAGGAAGGATTCAAGTTTCGTTCCTGCTGCACAATGTGTAGCAGATGCGATTACCTACTGCAAGCAAATTGCTTCATGGAGCTGCTGAGCCAAAATCCCCTCCCCTTCCCCATACATCCCCCAGCGGGATTCCTTGTCAACGTTTCGCTTTGTTATTCCGAGATGAACGATGCAGAAGCCCCTCCGTCAAGAGGCACAACCCTACAGCGTGCTATCCCACTTTGTGCCCACCTCGTTATGCCCTACCATTATGCACACCACAGTCACCGCTTTTTCTTCTGTTTCTTGCCAGCAGCCAGATTGCCGCCGACGTGAGCACGGCTGTGTTGCTTAGCATCTGTGATGGCACCGGCAGTTCCATCGACTGGGCCGCGTGGCAGTTTCGACGAGGCAAGCTCCTTGCGCAACACTTGCATAAAGTTGGACCTGAAGTAGTTGATTGCCTTTGGGGTGCTGAGAATGGAAGTGTGCCGACGACGCTGGCTACTCCGGATGCGCACGATACACTTCGCCGGCACAATGTCTGGATGGTCGTTAGCGGATAGGGCCTCTGTGCCCACGTTCACGCAGGGCTCGGCAACGGGGAAGTAGTATTGGGTACTGGCCCGTGACGTTGCGTCCAATAAGGTCCTCTCAGCGCCTTCCTGGTGAGCTGCAAAGCGATGCTCAATGGCTTGCTCCCGTGTGAGAATGTCCTCCCACTTCAGGCGGTCATGCACATTGTGCGCCGGGCCCTTGAAATCCGCCAGCACCGCGGAGTCATCGCGGCCGTGACAGTGGGTCTCTACTAGCTGCTTTAAATAATGGCCCACGGGCTCTTTTAGGAGAAATTTGCCTGCCTCGCGATACTGCTCTCGTAGATACTGCTCGCCAGCTTCGGTGGGTGTCTTGCCGTCATCGAGGAGCAGACCAGCATCACTGGCCTGCTGCCAGGCACTGCGCACGTACTCCTCTGCCATCTCCAGGGCCTCAAGACGCTTTTTCTCAGAACGACTGCCACGCATGCATGCCTTACGTGTTACAGCAGCGGTTGACGTCCCAGCGGGAACACTACGAGATGAGAAGCCGCCCTTCAAGATAATCCACACAGAACCTCCTGATGTACTGCGCCTTGCAGAACCCCTCCGAGAAGCGGATGCCGTAATCTTCTTTGCATTTGAAGTGGCCTTCTTTACCTGTTGATGCTCTTTATGCGCTGCCTTTGCCACATGAAACAGTTTACCCAGCTCTGCTAATAGCTGCTTCTCATCCTCGACCTTCCGAAGGCCACTAGATGGCATGAGGACGGGTGTCCGGTACTGATGGTTAAAGGACGAATCCGGAAAGCCGGCTCCTCGATACTGGCAACAGAGTATTCACCAATATCTTTTCGTGTCGACAGAATACGTGGTCCCCTCCTCGTCCGGGGAATGATAAAAGAGGATGAATGGTAGCGTCTCTGGAATGTCGCGTGACGCCCGAAGTGTTCCGCCGGAACCGGTTGTCGTATCGCGAATGCCACTGCTCACGCCCTTTGAGAAGTCAGAAAATGCCCACAAGGGAAAACGCTGTTTGCCCTTCTTGAGCAGACCTGCGCGTATGGTGGGAGACAATGTGAATGTAAGCCGTGAGGAGAGGACGTAAAGAGAAGGCCATTGCCGAGAGGGAAGATAGATTATGTGTGGGAGACGTATGCGAGAGGATGCCGCAGAAAAGCAGTGGCACCCCAAGGATACAGACACAGAGAACAAAGAGGCATGTCCCCCCCTCCCCCGGCTCTATCTCACACCCGCCCCTCATGCAACGGCGAATATGCACGTGCAGAAAGTGTTCGTATTCTTCCTATACCCAGTCATACTGCTTTCCAAAGCCGTGTGGCGATTGCGTCTGATGCTGTCTTCAACCATTCCTATCCAACTGCTCCTGCGGCGAGATAGGATGATTGAGGACTGCTGCGTATAATGATTACAGACCACGCACATGTCAAACGGATGCATAGATAAGAATCGGCTTTGCGTACCTCTAAAAGGAAAGCAGATGATGCCCCATTTCTTAGGCGTCCCCAAGAACAAACACCGAAGAAAAAAACCAAATAAGAATGGAACAGAAGACGTACACCACGCTCTTATACTACTGACACAAGATAAATCTAAAGAAGGAACTGTTGACATCTATTTCTCTTTTCATCCTGGTACCTGGGTGAAAACGTAAGTCGTGACTCCCTTCATCGCCTACCGCTACAGACACTCCTCTTCGATTATCTCACACAACCTTCAAAACCATCGACATCTCGCTCATTATGTGCAGGGAGACAGTAAGGGGAACCTGTAGAAAGTGCCAACGCAGAACGTGCTACCCTCTGTATATTGTATCATGGGGTATACGCGTCTGCTTATACCTCCACAGAGCCGTATGATATAGTGAGCCCTGGTGCAGGGGAACACAAAAAACCACAACGACTCCATGCACACTTCCACATAAAGCGGGTCCCTCCACCGTCCCAGCAACCATAAAAAAAAAAAAAAGGGCACTAAGAACCTGGGTCCGGGCTGGCTGTAATTGCAGTCCTAAACTTTTGGAGATACCCCCCATCCCTCCCCCCTCATACGCAAGTAAAGGGATTACCTTGGCTCAGGCATCGCACATACTTCCCGTCCACCCGCCTCAGCGGCATACAGTAAAAAAAAAAATGACGGGGGAGGGGGGAGGGGGCTGGAATGAAGGTGCCAATGGGCATCTGCAGAGATACATTTCATGTACAGAACTCAAAAAAAAAAAAAGTAATGGCCAAAAAGTGGTGTTGGCGAGAACCAGACCGCATTAAAAATAAACGAGCGTATGCAAGGAAGGACAGTGAGACACGTTTTCCAAAAGAGTCTTCCTAATAAAGAGAGCCATACAAAGGAAAGAAGAACAACTGCTATCTGTACAGCAGGCACGAGAAAAGAGAATAATCTGAAGGAGCGGTTAGAGAGATAGTGATATACGTATATATTTGAGGTGCACGAATCTTTCACAGCCGACCTAGCAGGAAAGATCTAAACATATCTTGCACTGACTTATAATCTGTGGGAACGGTGGGAATAGCAGCGCACCCAATAAAAAAAAATGCATGGAGGGAAGAAAAAAAAAAAGAGAAAAGAGTGGTTCAACCCGCACGATCAGTCAACACCATGCACAAGACAGCATGAGAAGATAATTGTAGATGTCATGGGCCACGGCGGTGAACGATGCCCGCCATTCCCTAAGCCGGCTAAAACAAAGGGAGCGAGAGGAGGGGGAGGGGAAATAATTTGTTAGAGCGAGTAGAAAAGAAATCAAGGATAAATAAATGCAACTGAAGATGAGTGTAAAGTCCCATACAATCGCACACGCCACCCCAAGAGCGCAAGTGAGTGCGTGTTAACGCGTTGACAAAAAAAAAAGCCAAGGAAAATCCAAGAGAAAGCGGTTGTCTGTCTGGAAAAATGCACAACATCCAGTAACTGCTCCCTCCCATTCCACATTCTTCATCATTTTCATCGGCTTGGGGTTGTGATGTGCAAACAGTTGTTTCATTGTCTCCATACAACAGCAGCAACAACAAAAAACAACAACAATGGAAAATTATTTCAGGTTAAACAAAAAGGCTGCGGGTATCGTCATAAAACTACTGTAAAGCCATACATGGCAGCGATCTCTACAAGTCGCAACAACAGCAGACTGTGAGAAACCGGGGCACACACAAACACATACCTCCAAAAGAAAGGGAAAAGAAAACAAAAAAGCACGGCGAAGGATCAAACATTTCGCTGCCATTGTCATGGGTGTATTTCCAACCTCTGAGAGGAATGAGCGACACAACAGAACAAACCCAATTTCTTTTTCCCTTAAGTGGTCTCTCTCTTCAAAATAAACGAAGGTACAGTTTTTGCGTGCAACACATGTTGACTTCAAACGGGGTGAAAATGAAAGCTATCGGAACGGAAACTAACACACGCCAAGACGTAAACAACGGGAACAGAAAAAAAAAAGGAACGGTGATGGTGTATTACTGCATGACACGCTTATCAGGAAGCGTCACCCGTGCAAAATCATTAACTCCTCTATCCTGCTGTACGTATATAAATATGTTTCAGCGGTCGCGTTTTGATCTGGGAGCGATAAACCATTTTGTTTCGCTGGCTCAAACTAGTGCACACCCTTCTCATCTCTTTGCACTGCTGCTTTCACGCCTCACTTCTACCGTGTTGGATGACGGAAACACGTGTGTCCGTGACAAGACAGACAAAGAATACCACACCATTAAGTAAAAATGGGAAGGTGCAAGTGTGTCACTACATGTCGATGAGCAGCATAATCAATGAACAGAACCAAGCCAGAGTAAGATGGCTATCGAACGATCTCGCTGTAAAAAAAAAAGCATGAACACACAATAATACCAAAAACGCTCGTGGAGAAACGTACAACCTGTGAGTAGAGAAATGCTGAACTCCTGCGTTGGGGATTATAATCGGTGAAAGGTAGCCTATACCAAGGCAACGAATGAAGCACGGCAAATGGAGTGAAAACATCAGGATGAAGGAAACGGAATTAGCACACCAACGTAAGTCGTTCAAAAACCTAGAGGATAAAAATTAGTGCGTAAAAGTTGCGCCCTTGTTAAAAAGTGAAGAATACGAAAACCAAACCACATTAGCACAGAGAGGGAGGTCCTACCCTGAGAATAACCTCCACATTGTCAACAGAAGAAAAAGCGGGCGCACAAGAACGAGAACAAACAAACAAACAAACAAAAAAGCCAACACAAACGAGGTAAAACGACATCGAAGCCAAAACGAGAAAAACAAAAGTACATACACACAGACGCATTCGCGCGACACGATTACAACAAGGGTGGGATAGTGTGCGAGAGACACCGTTACATGCAACGATTGATGGCGCTCTGCTTGGTGCACACGAGAGAGTCGTGTGTACAAACAAACAAACAATCAATCAATCACACACACACGAGAGGTAAAGAAAACGGAGTAAAAGGCATTTCACACAAGTCATCAACGCCCCTGCCTTCACTCCCCCCTCCCCGCGCGCGAGATTTTGCACGGATGCGTTACCAAAATGCATGCGCATCTCTCCCTACGCCCAGCGCATGCAGACACTCCGGGCATGGTGACCCTGTACTCCAGCGCTGCGTCATTTGTGATAAGGTATATATAAACTCACAAATAGAGAGGACCTTTCGTGTGCGCGTGCGTGTGTAGTGTAGAGCAACGTTGGTGTACCATGCGACATCTACTGTTGACACGAACATTACAGTACTGCTCCTCAACACATGCGCATGCGCAAAAAGAAAAGTGGGCCCCCCATGCACTAGCCAAGCTGTTCAGGCCACGTCCTCGGGTCCCTTCTTTGAACAAAACAAAGGAGGCTCTCCGTGAGGGGAGTAGCGTTATCCTACAGTAGCAAGGAGGGAGCGTTGCCGCCTTCCCCACCCCACTCATGTCCATCATCATCCGTACGCACAGTAGCTTCCGAGCGCCGTGCAGAGCCGCCAGCACTATGACGCAGGTGTACGTTGTAGACGCATGCCTCACCAATGCCCACTACAAACACTACGTCGTACTCCCACCCCGCTTAGTCTTGCTGCCACTTCCTGCCGAAACGGTGGAGAGTGAGAGACCGGGCTGCGAAAATGACGGGTGCTTTTTGCCCATGAACGAGGACTGCTTTTCCAGGACGGAGCTGTTGTTGGGGCTGCTGCTGGTATGATTGCCGTAGGATGGCGGGGGCATCTGATGCCCCACCATGGGCACATAGCGGTAGTCCATCTCGGCAGGCCAGGAAGCAGGCTCCGCAGCAAGAAACACCTCACCACTGTGGTTCGTCAATATCTGCTGGGCTCGATAACCTGGCTGTGGAATGCCAGATGAGAACGATACCATCTGGGCTGCCGAGTAAGCCGCTGGAAGGTATGCGACCTCGGTACTTGGCGGAGCGGAAGATGTAGAGACTGCGTAGTGCGTGGCTGTAGTGGAGGAGAAAGAGTTGGGGAGGAAGTCCCCGGAGCCGCCCGGTGTGTGGCCACTCAGCGAGTAACCTTGAATGCTGCCAGAGGTAAATGTTACAGCTGGCCAGGTGGGGTGAGCAGGTAACGCCGCCTGCTGGGGCGAGCGGACTTTCTCAAATACCCCCTCCGGTCCACCCCGGATGGATGACACTGTTGTGGTCAAGGAGGGGTTGCTTTCCTTAGAGCCAAGCGCCACATCCGATGGGTAGCCCGGCACAGCTGCCATGTACTCAGCGTACTGTAGCGTGCGCTGAGGCATCGCAGTGGCCACTGCCACAGCTGGGTGATGAAGTGTCTGGCCGAAGGGATCCCCTTCCGGCACGCCTTGGTGGGGTACGCACGGGTACGCTTGCAGCACATTCATCTTCTGTTCAGGCTGCCTCGCCATCACCGGAGGGGGAGGTGGAGGGGCAAGATAGGCATTCTTGTCGCTCGATGGCACGATCGCATTCTGCGGGATCTGGGGCAGAGGAGGCTGGTTGACCGTCCCTTGCACGAAGGGCACCAGGGAGTGGATGAAGTTGCAAGACATACCCAAATTGCACATGCGCTTGAACTGGAAATGCGCACAGTGCCGTGGTTTTAGGTGCATGACAGCCTCGGCATCATCTGCATTGTTCTCCTTGGTGCTCACCAGTACCCGATAGACATTGGCGGAGCCCATGGTGTGCAGGATGTATTGAGAAGGGATCAGCTGTGGAGGAACGCTGCTCTGGTTGGGCGGGTAGACACGGAAGATGACCCCCATGGGTATGGTGATGTACCGCAGCGTGTTCTTACCTCCCGCGAGCTCCTCTGAGTTCAGACGACGGGAGCCAGGTGTCGTGATGCTGTTCTCATTGATGTGCACCCATGTGGAGATGGGCAAGACACGACTGTGGATGTACTGGCACTCCGCACCGTTGGAACAGCGATGATGCAGGTAGCGGCGGCATAACTGAAAACGAAAGCGGGTTTGTGTCCCATACTTCTCGTACAGTGTGAGATACTTGATGGCCCCACGTGTCACAACGATGTCCTGGCTTCGGATGACGTAGTGCTGTTTGACCTCAGCATCGTAGACGGAGAAGCTCCAGTCACCAGGAAAGGTAATCTCCACACCCCCGCTGGCCTCCAGCATCTTGACGACCTCCTCGGCGGTAACGGTGGGAGCGGAAGCGGGGGGCGCGATGCTGCCCGGCACATTGAGCTCCAAAGCATCCTGTGTAGCACCGCTTGGTGTCTGATCTTCGGAAGTCGGGCCCGAGGATGGATACTGTTCCTGTCGCGCCGCATCGCTGATCTCCTTCTTCCCAGCGCTGCCCGCCCCTTGTATCACCGCCTCACATGGTTTCTTCGTACCGACGGTCAAGTTCGTGGTCACAAACTCGAGTATTGCACGTGGTGGGCCGTTCTGGTAGCTGTCGTCATCAGTGTCAAGGAGCCAGCGCTCAACACCAAAGGAAGGCTGTGGGGAGCTTGGCGCTTCTGTATGGAGCACATCCGTAGAACCCTCCGCGGGACGATCATCGCTGGCAGCGCGGCCGGGCGGTTGGAAAACTTCCGGTACATTTCGGCCGTACCGAAAGACACGGTTGGGAGAGGAGGACGTGCGAGAGGCGGGGGAGTGCATGCCATACAAGGGGGTGAGCGAGGCGCACTGCAGCTGAAGCCCCCGTGTCGGCGTTTGAACGACTCTGGGGGTGATGGGTGGGGCATCCTGGGTGATTCGCACGGGGTGCTCATCGGCTTCGATATCAGCGCACGGTACGGGAAGGCTCAGGAAAGAGCCCCGACGACTGGGAGAGATGAGAGTGGGAAAGCCGTCCTCCTCATGTGTGCAAGAGCTGTAAGGATTGTGGCGCGTCCGACAGTGGGAGCCTGCTCCACTGGTGCTGTTGTGCCTGCTGGCCTCACCATGTGGAGATGGTGCATTGACCGCAGAATGTATGTTGCGGTCATTGCACTGAGACGCATCGGCGCCACCTCCACCAACTGTAGAGGGCGACTTGGTTTCCTTGTAGTAGGCGGTAGCCCGCAGCTGTGCACCTGTCGGGGTGCTACGGGTTGAAGAGACGTTGTGTGGATAAGCCTGTATCATCAACTGCTCTTCGCTCAGCATGGTCGGTGGCCGTCGTCTCACTCCCACGTATTCCGTCGTGGTCGCCATGCTTTGGATGCGATGTGATGTGCTTTCCTCGGCGTGAGCAGGGGTTTTACTGAAGTGACAAGGACGATGAGCGATGTGCCTGCCCAGCTGTCCAACAATGTTCGCCAATGGGCCAAGAGAAGACAGTTGAAAGTGGAAGCGAAGTGGCTGCTTGGCAGAATCAAAGCAAATCTAGCCTGTACAAGAGGAACAGCGTCGTGCGCTACTTTGTCTGTTAAACGGAGCTTTCCCTACGCCGATTTCTTAGTACCTCGGGAGATCCAGATTGGTTGCCTTTTTTTTTTCGTTCGTACGTACCGAGGAAACAACACGAAGGAGAAGAATGAAAGTAAAAAAAGCAGATCCATTCCATAACCAGTCATCAGAGTTGCAGCATATCCATTCTCCCTTTCTTTTGGTAGCTCTCCTTATTTAGCCGGAGGAATAATAAAACGGCCCAAGTGGCACCAAGCAAACGCACGCACGTACGTCAACACATGGGGCCCTGCCTCACAGTCTCCACAAGTAGTTTTAACATTGGGGACGCAATGGAGATGACAGACCGACTCCATCTCACCGGAAAGCAAAGAAGGGCAAAGGAAAAGCAGCACATATAAACCTTCTCTCAGGCTCTAAGAGTGGTGCTGGGATGAGCAAGGTGCTGTTCGGTGCGCAGTGGGAAGCACAGCAAAGGATATGGATGACAGAGGAAGGAGCAATTAAGCAGGTGATAGTGAGCGGCGGAGGTAGGACGGACCGCCTCCAAGGTAGTATACGCCAAGCCCACTCAAAGGAGTAAAAGGTACGGACGATCCCATACGCGCGCACTGAACGCTGGGAAGCATGACAAAACCTTAGCCCGCTTACACAAAGTGCAACGCCAAGCGAGCGAACAGGGCACAGCGTGGAGGCACAAACACAGGAAGATACCGCAATAACACACTTCATTTCCGTACCACAGCTTGTTTTCTGTGGTTGGTCATCAGCATCCTCTCACTACATCATCACATCCACACGATTCGTCGCCAAGTAGAAACGAAGAGGTGTGATACGATGCGTCCAGCAAGCCCATCCCCCCGTTTGCATTCCAAAATGGAAACCAAAGGAAGCGACGCGTACCCCCCCCCCAAAGGAAAACAGAGTACCAGCACCCATCACGCAATGGAAGGCACATCTCCTACACCTAGCATATACGCACCCATAATGTAGGTGGCAGAAGGTGGTGCATGGTTCACTGGCGCTGGACATATCGGCGCTGGGTATCCAATCCCTCTTCAACAACTCTGTGTCCGTAATGCGATAGTGCCCTCTCCCTTATGGCCGCGCTCTCACAAGTACAGAAGCTACGACGGTCCCCTCCCCCTCCTTACTCCATCCTAAGACACTTGTTGCTGCACCTTCACAAGGATATTTCGAAATGCCATCTTCAGTTTCGACGTCAGTCGCGGCTCATCGCGGAGCGCTAGACAGAAGGACAAGGTATCAGTGTCACCGACAAAAGGCTGCAGTGCATTGTAGATCACTTGCAGTGCTGGCTCACCAAGCCGCCCAACAACAGTTTTGCACAGCTGACACACCTCCACCACCAGCAGGAAGTTCTTGGCATCTTTAAGGTCAAGCGTCTGCCGCAGTACCGTCTGCAGAGCAGTTGGAAGTACCTGCTCCAGGTGGAACTTCTCTAGGAAAGCGGCGTGCTTTTGCTTCTGCTCCGATCGCGATGAGCTGCACAGGGATGGAGGCTGCTGCAGTGGCAGTGGCTCCCCACAGCATTCAAGGGCGCACTTCGTCAAGGTTTGTAGAGCGGCTTTGGGTAGATCCAGCTCTGCAGGCAGTGTGAGAGCATACAGCAGCTGCCCCAGTATCTCCTGCAAGACATTTAACGGTATCAGTAACACCGCCTCAGCACAACCCCATGTGAGCACCATGAAGAGATACAGGAAAAATTGCTTGTACACATCCAGTTTCTCTCGGGCTGCCTCACTGACAACGCCCATCATAAAGGTGTACGATTCATCCGCTATCAGTCCAACCTCGCCTATTTTCCGCCACACCATCGGAGTCATGTGAGTCACCCAGTCGATGCATTTCCCACCAGATTTATTGACAAACTGGTACATGAGACGAAGGATCCTACTCAGCTCCGGCACGGCCACCATCCACGACAGCGAGGCCACCACGTATCGCTGAAGGATTTCGCTCAGTAAACTAAAGGGAAGGATGTTCACCATCTGATGAAGAAACTGCCCTGCTCGCTCACGGACGATACCTGAGGCGTGCCATGAGTCAAGAATGTCCATCACTTGCTCTGTAATACGTTGTAGAAGGACGGCCACATACATCATACTGGGAGGGAGAGCTGACGCTTCTGCTGTGCAGCCCTTCACGAAACCCTCAGGAAGCCCGTTGGCGGCATTCTGCGTACCAATCGATACGGTAGCTGCTGCGCTGGCAGAAGCCACATTGTCGCCGACCGTAGCACCTGCCCCGCCGCTGCCACCCTGTCCCTTCGCTAAAGCGGTGAGGTATGAAATACCGTCTGCTACGCTTTCGCCCCGCATGGCATCGGTTGCCTGCATGCTGCTCGCATTTTTCAAGTGATTCAGCGCCGTCTGCGTTACCTCATGAATCAGCTGCATACTACTGCTGCAGGAGGGGTTGAGCCCCCTCTCCAAGCCATCCGCAAACGGAAGAGAATTAGTCAGCGCGTACCCTGGAGAAACGTCGCTCGTGCCACGCGGCGCCGCCTTTTCCACAGATCCGTTACTACCATTCTCACTATCCTCAGACGATGTTACAAGGGTGAGCAGCGTCCCTATGCTTTCATATAACTCGCGACGATCGTTGGGTGCCAGCTGTGGCATGGGCACAATGCCAACCAGGGCGGTCACCATATGGGCTGAGAAGGGTCGCAGGCGCGGCTTGAGGACTTGAATGAGGTGCCCAAGGAGGTAGCATATTCGGGAGCGAACGCGATCACATGGGTTAGTGACGCCACAAGGCAGCAGTAGGATCCGCTGCAGTAACGCTTCCATGTGCTCCGGGTGGTAGATAAAGAAGAGGGAGTATCGGTCCATCACCTCAAAAAAGGCCAAGTGCACACATGCGCTCGCGGTGCGAATCACCTCCTCTGACGTGAGCACCTGCAGGAGCATTTGGGCCGCGGGATCGCCTACATCACGCAGACGGTCGGGTTTGATGACCTCTCCTACCTCGTACAGGTAGCGCAGCACCGCCTCAATGACCTCTGCACGCTCATAATCCAGTGGCGCCACCGACTCATTGTGGCACTTTAAGTACGTGCTCTTAGCTTCAATGGAGAGTGATTGTACCGTGTGCGGATGGGTAATGTTGTACACCAGCTGCTGAACATGTTGATGTACGAGCGCTGGATGACGACGATGTATTATTCGGGCGAGGTTGTGCAGCACTTTGCGCTTGTCCGTAATGGTGTCGTCCCAGATCAGGTTGACATCCGAGACGATACCCAAAATACAGGTCTGCTCAAATACTATCGAGAGCAGCACGGCTGCCTCAGCCTCCACCATCGCCGTTGACTTCACATACGTTTGAATGAGCGGCATTGCTGTGTCACGCACCTCGAGCATGTCAAGATGGAATAGGCGAATCACCTGTGAGAACACCGCATGTAGAGCAGCCTCCAGGGCTTCTAATAAGTGAGGAGTGGCGCTGAAGGGTAAGTCCTGAACGGCAAAGCCGTCAGTGGTGGCACCACAGAACGGACCCGGTTCGCTTGAGCGGAGCAGGTCGGTACATGTTTCATGGAGGAACATAAACTGGCCTGCAACACCAACGACAAGTCTAGCCACAACCTCAATAAACGCTATATCCTCGTCGCTGCTGGGTGGGACATCCAGCATGGCTACTACACGCGGCAACGAATCCACCACGTTCAGCGTCCGAAGTGAATCCATCTTCACACCGGGCAGCTGCTTCTTCTCCACGAAGGAGAGTAAGCACTCACAGGCAGCGGTGCGCAGCGCGGGAACGGTAATGAGATAGTACAATAGATTTATCCAGTCCGCCGTCATGACGAGCGTGATGTCGATCCACTCCACGTAGGCCTGCACCACGTTTAGGCAGAGATTTGTAATCTCAGGGGAGCGGTGCCGACTGCCGCAGAGGGTGTTGTACCAGATACCCACGACCCGTGGAATGATACACTCACGCATGGCGTCTTTGATTTCCATGTTGCGGGCTCTTTGTTCCTTGTCCTGCTCGGTGCGATCCCTGACGGACACCACACGCTCATCGATGTACTCAAAGATGCGTAAGAAGTAAACCATGACAGTATCAGACGTGGCTGGGAGGGAGCTGCTGCGTGACAGTAGCTCGAGCACATCGTCAAAGAATGTCGCCCAGCATGCGGGAAAAAACATCTGCAGGCCGGCAACCATGACCTGCGCATGCTTGTTCACCAGGTAGTCTACCGGAGCCACCGTTGGGGAGGAGAACAGGTAGAGGTAAATAAAAGAAAAAAGAGCCCGGTACAGCTCCTCGGCTTGGGCTGCACTTGCGGTTATGGCTATACTGGGAAGGTGATGCATAATGGTGTTGAACGCCCAGAAGCACCGAACCTCACTTACCGGTTCGTTGCTGATTATGTGAAAGCTCAAATTAAGTCCCTCTGGCATCTCCCGTAGTTGCATTAAATATTCCTCTGCCTGCAGCCGTTCCTTAGATGATACGCCAGGGTCATAACCGTGCGTCAGCTTGAGCGCCAATGAAAAATTCTCTGTGGACATCACTGACGTCGGTCGTCAACTAGAGCCCTAGGGCGTTTTGGTTTGCCTTCAGGGGTGAGCTCAAAAAAGGTCGACAGGGAACTGTTTGCCTGTGAATAGCACCGAGCCGAGTTCCAGGTGTCGTCCCAGTTACCCACAGCAGCAGTACGACGTTGGAAGTCACCGACGCACAAAGCGGTTCAAAACACAAACACAAAGAAGAGAAGCACAACCCAAACGACAACTTCAACACACGCGGAAGAGCAACAAACACAACAACAACAACACGACAATAATAACAAGATACTGCACACAGACCAACAACAAACAGTATAGACAGCAGGTCCTACTCTGTGATACGTGATCGTGTATCGGTTGTCTTGACAAGCTAGCAGGGCACGAAGCCCAGAGAAGGGTGCTTCCTCGTCTGGGGCGCCTCAGTATCCTTGCCGACCGACCTTCCAAAACCGTAGTCGCCTCGTGATCCCTGATAACCTGGGCTGCCTTATCCTCCGTAGTCACCTGCGATGTACGGGCGTGCGTGTGTGCTAGGAAGTTGGTCTGGGTAGCAGGCCGCGGTAGTAAACGGATGATCGTAGGGTTTAAAAACAAAAAAAAAATGTACAAACAAACAACGGGTGAATGACTTTTCGGGGGGATTATATTAGTTTATGGATAAAAACAAACCACACACACACACACACACACACACGCTCTGTAAGGGAATACAGGGACCTTTGCTATTATCTCGGTAATGAACGGCCCGCTCCACCTACGGGCGGTGGTGCCAATGCACACCACGTCCAGGCCCCACTAGGGGTGCGCCTTTTTTACCAGCCGGTCACGCGTGTAAGTGCAGCAGTGCCTAGCAACTCACCGCTGCCAGCAGAGAGGAATTGAAGAAACGAAAAATAAAACCGGTAGAGCAGCATAATAGAACAGCAGATGGCAACTAAGGTGGCAGTAGCGGGACCTACAATAAATACAGCTCAGATGGCACGTGACCGTGTGTGGTGCACTTCTGTGCGGACAGTAAGCCTCCGTCATTCCCTGGCTCCTCATACCACTTCGCCAAACCGTTTTATCTATTACCCTAATACTTGACGCACTCACGACACCTATCCCAACGGACTTTATAGCCACGGCGACCACCCCGCATACATGGCAGATAAGTTCTCTACGCTCTGCGCCGCCAGAACTAACTTCTGCACCTGCGTTTGTGCGCTGAGCTGTTCCCCATCGTCGTAGCCGCTCAGCTTCGCCGATACACGCGCCAACGTACGCTGCGCATCGGCGGGAGTCACCCTTTGCCTGCGGTGCGTCGGGGGCGGCTTGCTTAACCCCTCGGTAGCAGGCGGCCATTGCTCTACATCCTCGGCCTTATTCAGCGAAGCAGGAGAAACGGAAACGGCCCAGCAGGCAAGTGGGTCGTGAATGAAGGCCTCCAGCACAGTCAGGAGCAGTTCACGACGTGTGCGCAGCACGCTAAGTGCTCCCTCACACCACGACTTAAGCCCCCCTTCTGTCCCTAGCACTCCAAGTCCATCCACCACGTTGCGTGTGAGTCGGAAGGGCACCAGCTCCGGTATCCGAAGCAGCTTGTTCTGATCAAAGGCAATCCCGAGATCAATGTGCACCATCTCAGCTGTGTGACGATGCAAGAGCAAATTGCTGCCGTGCCGATCGCCAAGACCCACTACATACCCAACCATACTGGAGGCGGCCACGCTCTTGGTGTAGGCGTGACGTCGTTCCAGCCACTCCTGCGGGGAGAAAAAGTGCTCCAAGAAGAAATAGTGCATTGCCGGTGTAAACTCACCATAAATGGACAGTAGTGTGTCGTACTTCTCATCCTTCCCCGCAGCCTCGAGCTTCGCACGGCATTCCCGTGTGGTTGGCTCGCCGGGGAAGTAGCGCTCGTGAGCCCCTCGTGGACGCTCTCTACCTCCGTCGTTGCCGCCCGCCAAGTACTCGCCAAAGGGCATCGTATGGTCCACCCACTCCAGCACACCCACAGTGGGGGCAAGAGGTACAACGTTGTACGTACAGACGTGTAGCGGCCGAGTGCTCGCCTCCTTTGCGAACAGAGCATTCGACAGCCCGAATACCTGTTCAATGAGGGCGTCCTGGCGAAGATCGTCGTTCACTTTAAGGAGCTGCCGTACCACGGTGCCGTCACTTAGCTCGCACTGGAGCACCTTGGGAACATTGATACCGCCTGGTGTGGTGAAGGTCGGTTGGTAGTGCCGAATGGTCACGCCAGTAGTGACGCAGAGTGTAGGGGGCGGAATACACAGATTCTTCACCTCCTGTAGAATGCGGTACTCTGGGGGAATCCGCTGGGCACTGCGTGGTTTGCTCTGGCACTTATAAAATGCCAGTTGGATGTACGAGGCACTGAGCATCTCAGCATGCTCCACTAAGGGCGTCACAGATAGGTCGCCACCGTTGGTGGCAGTTGTAGGGATACTGGGTGCCTTCAATTCGGCGACGATACCCCTCGCTACTGCCACCTTCTTCATGTCCACAGTGTGCATACTACTGGCCGCATGGGCATGGCCGAACTGTTGACCATTACATAGCGCCAGTAGAGGCCAAATGGTCTCCAGAGGGTGCGCCTGAGCGACACGTAGCACCAACTGCTCCAGCCGGGCCTCATCCTTGCACGACCCCAGCTGTGCGGCAAGCTGAGCGAAGAGAGGAAGAAAGCAGCGGGTCGGTGTTTGGTTCAGTGCTTTGCGTAGTACATCATTTGTAATACTAGCGTTGCTCGCACAGCGATCGGTACGGGCGGGGCCAGTGCAGTCAGCCACACTTTCCGCAAGCTCCTCCTCCTCGTGAAGCCACAGCTCGACGAACCCGAAGGCCGCCAAAAGCGCGTCCTCACTGTCTGCCCCCGCCAACTGCAGGTATCGCGCATACGCGTTAAGAGCACTACGGCGGTATAACGCATAGTGCGTCATTTCACGCCTCAACTCTGCCTCTTCATTGGCAATGTCTGTATCGATAGAGCGAATGCGGTGCCGCAGCATGTTGTGCTGAGCTTCTTCTAGCACATTCACTTTACGTTGCCGTTCCAGTACCTGACGCAACTGTTTGGAGGCTTCAATGCTCTCCCGTAGTTGTTGATAAGCATGCGTTTGGAGTCGGGCGCCTAGCTCCCGCGCAAGCAAGTGACAGAGACGTGCAAGCTGGAAACTGCAGGCACCACTCGTATCGACACGTGAAGCATGCGAAAGAAATGGATCGCGTACCAACTGAGACATCGGGGCGAGCTGCAACTCCTTGTACCACGAGCAGAGTTGGTGGACCACCTTAGGGGCCGTAGCGGCAGCGTTGCCCTCTGGCATGCGAAGAGGACACAACCGCCGGCGCAACTCTTCGTCATCCGCACGCTGAGCTCCGTCACCTGGCGTGGGTTGCAACAGCATTACAGCCTCCTTCCGTCTTCCTAGAGCGTACTGCACCTGTGCATATAAAAGTGTTAGGGCGATGCGGTCCTCGTCGGATGTGGTGCAATCAAGAGGTTTAGAGTTTTGTTGTGCTTCGCGGTCTTGCAGTTGGAGCATTTGCTGCTGCTCATAATCCCGTAACCAACGGTGAGCCACCGTCGCCTGCTGTGCCAGTAGAGCCTGTTGCCCACTCCTCAGCACCCACACACACCACCAGGCTTCCTGCTGGTACAACTGGCATAAGCAATGCCGTACCGAGTCCAGCGTCAAGCGCTGAGAGTAAGGCAAATCACTTGTGAATCTGTGAGCCGACATTTCTGCAAGCCCTGCCATACTATTTCTGTCGCGTCGATCACGAAGCATTCCCTGCAACCATGTCGGGGGAGACAAGACGAACCCCGGCTGTGTATGGGCTATCTTAACTGTTTCAGCGCATTCTTCAATTTCCCGTAGTGCTTCGGCTGCCAGCACCGAGGAAAGCCAGTTGGTGGGATGCAGTTGGCGCAATAGCGCTTGTCGAGCCTCCCCCATGTGCCGGAACACCTCCACAGTGTCATGCTGTTGCAAAGCGCACAATCCATAAAAAATAGATTCATGATAGCCGCGTGTGATATCTGCACCACCAGCCGTTGCTGAACTTGAATCCAGGAACTGGAGTGCTCTCCTCCGCGGGTCCAACACGTCAGCGAGGGTCGTTGTAGCGGGAGCAGGCTGATACCACTGGCTGCAACGGTAGGCTGCCTCCGCAACCGCGTCCCGAACATCCGTTGCAGCAGGGGGATTGAGGTAGAGCAAAGGAGAGGAACTGCTCTTCCTTGCGTCGCGAGCATCAAGTACTCCGTCACTTCCTCCAATCAAGAGCTCAAGGGCCATTCGCTCAGCGCCAAGAGAAATCAAAGCTTGCGCTTGACGAACACGAAGAGCAGCAGTGTAGTCACCAGTGTAGCGTCCCTCCGCACTACCCTTGTAACGAACCGATACTTCACTACCTGTTTGGAGGATATTACTTGCTTCATCTTCCAGTCGCCGTAGCCTCTCCTCCCAATCACCTCGCTGCATGTCGTGGACCAGTGTGCCATTCCAATTGGTAATCCCGTGCGCTCGGTGACACCCATCAACGGAGGGTTCATTGGCTCCACCGAGCTGCATCTCTGCGGGCAGAAAAGTGTTAGCGCGGAGGAAGATAGACTTCGCAGAATTTATCAAGGCTTCAAACTTTTGCACTGCTCCATCCTCCTTCTCCCGAACTCGCGATTGGCGAGACTGGCCAATCCCCTGGACCGCCTGGTCTTCCCTAGTTGCGCTACGTTTCGCAGAAGGGAATAGCGTTGATTGGGGCGCTCTCAACACCGGCATGGGGGATGCCCAGCCGGCAAACAACATACCGGACGGAATCCCACTTCGCGGTCCGTCAAAGGATTCAGCATCTAATCCAACAAACAGGGCTGCAAGGTACGGTTCCTGCACGGCGATCGCGGCACGTGCGAGCTGTACTGCAGGTATATCACTTAGCCAGTAGCACTGCCGCATGTCATTGATCACTGGAACAGCACCGAATGGCGCAGAGGAGAGTGACGCTGCTGTCGTAGACCGAGAATCGCAGCGGTTCCCTCCTTCGTGTGTGGCAGGAGACTGGGAGTCCTTCATGCCCCGGGCGCGAGTCGCAGCCATAATAGCGGCTCGGCATATATTGATACTGAGGAGGAACAGCCGTGTCACACGTGGGAAGCTGGTGGCTTGCGTAATCAGGCAGTTCGTCAGCCGCTCACTCCATGCCGCGCGCTTTGCCCGCTGGGTATCGCTCTCCTTCATCAGCATGATGTGGCACAGCACAACGGGCAACAGGCCCTCACTCCAACTAACGGAGGAACTAACACCGCGGCTTCTGCTGTGCTGGCGGCCAGAGCAGTGCAGGCCAAGGGTGTGTAGCGGCAGCGGCACACTAGCTCCAGCGCTGTGTGCCTCGTACAACAGAAGCGGAATGGCGGCCGCCAAAACCTTGTACTCCCGATTGAGCCGATAGGAATGGATGGCTGCGACGAGAAAAAGCGGCAAGAAGCTCTGCTCGTTGTGCCTGACCGTCAGCTCTTCCCATACCAGCTCCTTTTCAAGAGTCAGGAAAGTGTTTCGTGGGGACTCAGCCACCGGAGGGGGTCGCGATGTTGCCAATTGTCGTTCAAAGGGTTCCAGTAAGGAGAGCACGCGCCCTGCCGTAGCTTCCACATCAACTGGGACTTCCGTGTTATCTGGCCTTTGGGAACTTAAAGTTTCAAGGGCTAAGCGCAAGAGTGCCGCATCGTTGGTCACCACTGCGTGCCCTACAGCGACATCACCTTCAGGCATTCCTTCCGTCCCGCTTTCCCGCGCACACAACCACTCACGCAGTGTATATGACGCAATCATCGCCACGTGGACATCACTGTGATAAGAGAGGCACAGCAGTCGCTCAATATGCTGCGCATACGACCTTCCAAGATATTCACCAACTGAACGGTGCTGCAGATAGCTAGTCATATCCCCCCCACTCCAAACCTCAGGGGCCTGCAATACTCGCCATTGCCCGGCTTCAATAAAGCACAATGAGAGGGCCCGTAGCACTTCCATACAGGCCACCTGATACGGTACACTGTGCTGCCGTGTATGATTCGGGTAAGGGGAGTCATCAGGCACACCACCACGCTTATGAATTCCGATATACCCCTCTGGTGCACTCGTCGGCTGTGCATACACTAGCAACGCCTGCATCGCTTCCAAACACACGGTTGACATGGTTTCTAAAAACGCTGCGCACGAAGAGTCCTGGCCGCCACCTTGTGCTGCACTACGGAGGCATGCAGCCAGTGCACCGCGCTCCGCATCAATCGCGCGACAGAGTTCCTTAAGATAACGCACCGCGGGTGCGCCTGTATCATGTGTAATGTTGCGGAGTATCGGAAGCAACAGGCGAAGCTTTGGCATGTCTCGCTGGAAGGAAACGCTACTACAAGTGTAAGAGCCATTATCCAAGCTTCCCCTCTTGCCTCCCGTGGTCAACGCTTCCTCATCATCGGCATAGTCTATCATCTGAGATGACTGAGAAATAGCATGGGTGTAACGGGTGCTCATGAGTTGCCAATCCTTGTCCTGCAAGGGAGGGTCACTGCGGCACAGTGCCGCCCAAGTGGACGCTACCACCGGCGACTCTGCCACCAACGAAAGCATCGCCATAGCAAGTGTCGCGTCACTCGGCTCCACTAACCGCGGACGCTGTGCGCTATCTGACAAGGTGGATAGTGCAGCGGGCCACACATACAATAGCAGGTCGCATATAAGGGACTGCTGCCCACTCGCCTGTTCCGGTGCAAGGGAAGACGCGAGCAGCAAGTGGGTACAAGTAGAAATAACGGTGCGGAACACGTGCGGGTGCGCCAGTACATCCCTTGGGATCCACCTGCGGCAAATGACATCGAATAGACGGAGACCTTGACGACGGTGCAGGACCCAGCGCGCGACGGACGACGCACAGCTCGTAAGGCCCGCGTAGAGATGCTGAAGAAGGGTATAAACCAAATCGCACTTCTTATCGCGCAGGAAACAGCTGAGTGAAGTCGGCGAGGGCACGGCGGACTGAAAGAAATCGATAGGAGCCTCCCTAATCCACTGCGCGTCCCCTGGAAGAGGTGCGGCCAGAAGCTGCCCACGCATGATGCTTGCCGATAGCTTTTCAGCAGCGGCGAGAAGCACCACATCCCCCACAAAAGGAAGTGCATTGCCACGCAAGTCCACCAAGGACTGCAGCAACGTATCCGCAACGGCGTCCAAAAGACTTATCAGTACACCACCTTTTTCGAGTCCCTGAACGGAGGTCGCCACGGTCTTGTCCCAAATATCCCCAATAAGGAGCACCACTGCGCGCCTGTCCGTGTGCTCAAGTACTTGCTGAACCCAGTAGAGAGCCATGCCAGCGCACTCAACCACCTGCTTCACTTCCTCCTCCCCCTCACCCATGGATTGACTGGTTACCACAAGTTCGCCCCTCGCTGCACTTTGCCCCGAGGCGCATGACAAAACAGCAAGTTGCGCCACTGTCTGCGGCAGGTACAATAACAGTACACGTAGAATAGTGCCGCCCGCGCTACTCTGACCCCCTGGAGTCATAGTGAGAGCACCCTTCTCGAGGGAAGGCTCCTTAGCTGTTGGCTGCAGGGGATGGGGTGGTGAGCAGTTAGGTCGGCCACAAAGCTGAGTGATCCTCACAAGCAACTCAGAGGGAGTCAACAAACCTCCTCCCACCGCTTCGAGAGCACTACCCGACTGGCGAGCCACACACTCATCCCTCCCCGTATCGTGAAACGCACTTGTGCTTTGCAACAGCGCAATAGGAAATACCACATCCAAATTCTCCAACAGCAGTTCATCCAACGTGTGATAGCCAAAGCACTGAACCGGTAGGGCATCAATGGGATGGTGGAAGCGCCAAAACCACAGGTACAGTAAGCAGCGTATGTTCCAGCGGCAGATAGACACGCAGCCCCTCCGGCCCCGAGCATCACAAGCCACGCTTTCCTCCGTAACACCCTGCCAATCGTCGTCATCATCCGCAATGAGTTGCAGACAATCTAATACCAGATACCGAAGCTGAAATCCCCGTGTGGCCCAGCATTCGAGGAGCGTGTACACCACTCGCACCTCCAACCAGGGGGCCGTCCTCGCTGCCTGGGCCAGCGCCAGCAGACTCGTCGCACACAGCACAGAGTTACGCGACAGAATGCCCTCCCTGGCACGAAAGAGAAGCTCGTGAAGCACAGTCCCTCCACGGTCAGCAAAGTGATGAAACAGGATGGGTACCTGAACTGCCGTGTGGTACCGAACGGCATACACCACTTTGGCAGAAAGAAACGAAAACGCTAGCCGGCCCAGCTTGGCGGACACCGGGGGCACACACCAGGGCAAGAGGTGAAGCACAGCGCTGAGGACGGCGCACTGCAACGTGGGAACTAGTGCGGGCATATCCATACGGTTCCCATCCAGCAACTGGTCGGTAACAAACTCGAGGAGATATCCCTGTTCCTCCATCACTCTAGCATGATAAGACGATAAAGTGCGACTTTCTTTGCGGTCGTCTGCATCGAAAAGCCCCGCATCACCTCGGAGGGCAAATGTCTCACAGCACGTCAAAAACGATACACCACAGCGAAGCATACGCAGTAGGCCATCCGCCATTTGAAAGCGGTACCGAACAAATAGCACCTGCAGGAGGTAGTTCAACGCCTGAGAAGCCCCAGCGTCGCAGTACACCAAGCGGAGCACATCAAGTACATGCCCAATCTCCTCTACGACAGGTAACAGAAAGGGCAAGTTCGGCTGCAGCTTCCATATACCACTTTGGTTACGGCTTGCGGCATGCAAGGCCAGACTTTCGGGCTTTACCGCCAGTGATGGGCGCGCGACAGAAAAACTCTCATCACGGGGTAGCAGGCCATCGTCCTGCAACAACGCAACGAAGGTGTTTCTCACACGGCCAATATCCACCAACGGGTCTTCCGAGAAACGCAGTACATTGGTGAGCTTAGCTTGCGTCAGTACTTTCTTCAACAAGGTCATGCTGACACGCAGGGTGTCATATACCCTGCGTGTCACATCAATGGACGTCGCATTTGTGGGCCGCCAGCTGGCAAGTTGTTTGATACCGTTTTCCAGAAGTCGACGGGTGAGCACCCCAACAAGGCGGAGTAGGGTCTGTCGCGAATCCGCGCAGACCACCGGCGGGGACAGCAGTACCTCCCCCACATCGTCAAAGCAGCACATCAGCGACCGTAAAACGGCGCGATAGTCAACCAAAGAGCACCGGAGGAGTCGACTCGCAAGGTAGTCTGCCATCCATAGCATAGCGTAATATATCTTGCCTTGCGAGGAAAGCCGGCCAAGCATCACAGCGGGAGCTGCGAAAAGGTCCGATGTTGATTGCAGAACGCACACGTCGGCATCGCCCGCGATGTCCATAGAGGCGTTAGCACCAGTGCTATCACACCGGCCTCCTTGGTTGCCTGGTACACACCACATCTGAGCACGGTGCATCCGCAAAAGGAAGTGCATGAATTGCACGCACTGCACACTAAGGGTCACTTGCAGCTGCATCAGCACCTCCTCATCCACAACAGCACCGCTGTTGTACGACTCCCCTTTTACGTTGCCCGGCGCCAACATGTCGGCAAGGGACTCTCGGCACGATGCATCTTCCCTAGGGGGTGGCGCACCTGCAGCTGCCCACGTGGATGGCGTGGATTCCCATAGTGCCAACTCAGCGCGCACAACAAGAAGCTCAAAGGAGCGTGTTACTGCACGGCTTAGCGCATCGGTAAAGGCCTCGGGAACCCCACAGCGGCATCCTGGAGAGCCCAGGGGTAGGTGGCCGGCATCCCTCCCGGCGGATGTGTCTGCCAACGTAGGACCAGAAGCGTTATTGTCGCGGGTTGCTGATGAAGAAGGCGGTAGGAATTCTTTCAGGAGTAGCCAGTGCTCCTCTGCGGCACGGGCAACAAGAGAAGGAACGTGACGTTGTGGCGGGTGAAATTGGCCTGCAATGTCTTCAATCCATGCATGGCACAGCTGGCGAGCCCGCACACGGTAAGGCTCTCCCACCTGGGGAAGCGCTGCAGCTGCAGCGCTACCATGTGCGGCGCAGGACTCCAAGGCGGCGCGCAGCGATAAGGCAACCACAAGGCCCTCTGCCCACCCAAAGAGCAAAAGCAGGGAGGCGGACTCTTCATCTGTGGTGTCCATATCGCCCCCCACTGAGCTGGTGTTACGGAAAAACGAGCATGCATGAGCGATGGCGGTCAAGAGGAACTGTAGCACCTGCTCACGAGGCATGCCTACCCTCCCGCCACATGAAGCGGCGGGACTCAGGCGACACTCTCCTTGACCGGATGAGGATAGGCAGTAGTCATCCTGTAACAGAATCCCCTCGTACCGAACAAGAAAGCGTGCCATGGACAAACATAAAGACGGACTAAGGGTGGAGGCAAGACTACGGTAGGGATGCCGGAGCTGTGTCCGTTCACCGCTCACATCCCCCATCCAAGGGCCTGAGGCTTGAGCAGTACGCCCTTGTCCATGCTGAGCCGCAGCTCGACGTACCTGCGCCTCTCGCGTGCGTATGAGCGTCTCCACCCGTGCTGTGTAGTAGGCGTAGTGTGCCGCGTTGGACAAGTGCGACTGCAAGTCATAATAATCCTCTTGTACTGGCTCAGGCAAAGATGAAGAAGACATCGCTGTATCGGTAGTAGCACTTCCAACCTCTGCCCCGGTCGGTATTCTTGGAGGGCGACGCCGGGTATCAGTGGAGGGTAGAAGTGCCCACCGGCCAACTGTAGCTCGCTCCGCTAATGTGGAGAGTAGATCATATACAAACTCGCTGGGCGTCTTTCCTTCCTCCGTTAGAGTCCCAGATGTGGATAAACTACGGCGAACAACGGATGTAAACAAACGCTTCTGTACCCCTTCGCTGCATCGCGGTGCTACCGCTCGTAAAGCCGCCATCAGCAAAGGTCCAAGTCGGACACCCAGAGACGTCATGAGTGGCCCGAGGTACACCTCCACAAGCTCGTCGCATTGCTTGCTGGTAAAGTGCAACGTTGCGATTGGCTGCGCCGTGAGGTGGAGCATGAAGAGAGCGCTGTCACTGGTCAGTTCCTGCACGGCCGCAGAGCTGAGGTTAGGTCTATTGGCCACCAGAAGTTGGGCCCCTTGATGAGTATAGCTTGAGGCACCAGTCACCTCCCTGCCCTCAAGGGCTCCCTCGCCGTCACTCTTGCTTGGCAGCGCCTCCCCAGAGCACAAGCCGTAAAACTGAGACCGCAATGTGTCAAGAAACACTTCTACGGGATCGTTCAAAGTCAGTCGGCGTCGCTTGGGGGCTCGCACAGGGTCTGTCGCGCCGGCATCTGCAGCCGCCTTGTGGATAGCCGATTCGGCACTTCTCTTACTACCCATCTTCCCATGAGTGGGGCGTAGATTATCCCTATCTGATTCCTCATTGCAGACTTCCTCACTCTCCTCAGCGGGAAGCTCCTTTTGTGCCACATACGAATTGTACGTGGCACACGCAAGGTAAACGACGATTGCGCCAAAGTGAAATACCTCCTGCAGTGGCAAGCAAGGGAAGTAGAGTAACTCACGGCGTGACACAAGACTATAATCCTGCCGAGGATGCGTGAAAAGCCGTAGAGTCATGGGAAACACAGTCTCATGCAGTAGCAACACAATTCGCGGAGAGAGCTGGGCATGCGGAGGTGGTCCTCGTCGGGAATCGGCCATCTCCGTACAAGTGGCGTCACGGGGGCGTGGCCACACGGTGCTCCGCTGGGCGCCAAACCCTCGGTGTATGTCCTGCAGAACCTGGTGCCCCAGAACGGTAGAAAAGTTCAGACACAGCTCCAGGCTAATAAATTCGAGCACCTCCAGCCGCCATCCATCCCTTCGTGCCGTCAGCGGCAGGAAGAAGAAATCGCTCAGCAGTTTTACCAGGTCCACCGGCTCCCGAGCAATGTCAGGATGATCGTGCTGAATGCACACCACAAACCGCTTGAGAGCGCACACACAGTTTGTCTCCAGACGAAGCGCATGAGTGGGTAGCTGATGCCGCTCCACACAGAGTCGCATGAGACGTCTTACTAAATGTGCAATGGAACGACGCGCGCTCTCGGTGCTGGCCACTGTGGAAGGCGACTGGACGTTGTCATCCTTGTCTGGAGAGGCAAAGGCGGATGTAATCGGTACAACAAGAAACAAATGAGCCAGTAAGGCAGCATATATCGTGGCCTCCCCCACTGTCGGCGGGGTGGACAGGGAATCCTGTAGAGAGCGAGTGCGCTGCATTTGGGGATACCTGCCATTTCCAGTCGTACCATTCCCTGCCCCGCGCACGCTGTTGGTATCTCCTTCGTAGCTCGCGCGCTCCAGAAGTACCAGCAATCTATCTGTAACACGGATGACAAAGGAAAAGGGCAGATGGCGCACATACCCGTCCCACATCAAGAGTTCCAGAAGGATTGTCGCGTACTCTGCTCCCACTACAGGAGCCAGGACTTCACTTTGTAAGACATCATTCAGGTGCTGGCACAAATGAATAAGCGGCGCGGCCTGCTTCCATAACAGGGGTGCGACACTGAGAGAGGTCCCTGTTGCTCGGGCAGCTGCCAGCCTATACACAGTAGAGCCACATGCACCGTTGCCCCCTGCGTTCACCGAGAGATCCGACACGGAAGTTGCCTCTGGTCTTGGCTGCATCTGCTCCGCGGCGACGGACGATGAAAGCGCTGAGGTGCTGCCGTGCCCCTCGTTGTCGCGAAACACACCGGTTCTTGACCTTGCTGAAGGCTCCATCATTAGGTTCTTGTGTAGTGCCTGCAATAAGAGACGGAACGGTCGCACAACATCGTGGTGAACTCGCCGAGCCTTTGCGTCCTCCGTGGGATCCAGTCCATCAGCCGCTAGAGCATGGTCCGCTGACCCTCGTGTCAGATGCCGTTTTGCAGCGCTGTCACAGTACTGTGAGAGAGATGGCTTCACAATACGGTCCAACACTAACACTATGGCATTGCAGCACACGTGCTGGCCCAGGATAAACTGTGGATGCGTCCCGTACCTCTCCGCGATCGACTCGAAGAACTGAATAAAGTTTTGTATGCATTTCGCCGCCTCCTTCATGCGAATTGTGGCCCGCGCCCCGCTACAGACGTCATTAATTTCTTGTGCAATGGCATTCAGTTGACCTTTAAGAACATCTACGTCCACATCTGCCAACGTGCTCATAGGGACTCTTCTTGTTCTCTCCCCGCAGCTGGCCCTTTACTTCGTTGGGCGATAAACGTAAGTGATTCTTTTTCTTCTGCTTGGAGTGCCGCGAGAGGGAGATAGACACATACAAGGCGGAGGGTGAATGACTCTCTATCCAATGCACCTCACCTTCGCGCCTCTACAGGGTGGGAGAGGCAGAGCCCGAAAGGCGAGGTAGTGCCTTACGCGATGAATATTACCCTATCCTGGGAAGTGGGTCTCGGTGGAGGAAAAAAAAAAACAGCAGAATAGGGATTCGCTTAAACGTGTATGAACGCCAATATCTATCGCTGGCGTGCGGCGTTTCACTTCTTCTGAAAAGTGATCTGAGACTATTAATATTAATAGCAAAGCAATGGGCCCCAAAGCGGACTTCGCAAAAAAACCAAAACACAAACCCACACACGCAAAGTAAACGACGAGCGCGATCCGTTCCTTGAACGGGTGTGACGATAAAGCGCTTCAAGCAGGTGCATGATGATACGTGGGGGTTGTTGGGAAGACAAAAACAAGGGGCAAGTAGGGAACACCAGAATAATGGCATGGGCACCTCCAGCATTGCAATGACTCCCACGAAGTTAAGGCAACAGAGAAGCGGATGCAACCATCGTTTGGCGCTTCGCTTCTCCAGCCTACTTCCCGCGTCCCACCGAGCCCGCAGAAGGCGGAGAAATTTTTAGCGCCACAAACGTCCATGCTCTTCCGTGCAAAGGTCAACGAACCAATATCGAGCCTTCAGCCCAATCAGCGCTCCCCGCTCCCTAACCCTTCCAAAAGGGGATATACTTGACAACGAGCGAGCATCATGCACTGTCCTCTCCACGGTGAAGCAGCAGCTCTTCACTTGCCATAGTCACATGCGAAGAACGAAAAAGAGAGAGTAAACCTTATGCAGTGGATCCCACGAGCACAAGTACATCTTCTCCCCCTCCTCATTAGTGTCCCCCTCATGAGACCGCGTAGCTTTCGCAGGAATTTTCATGGCCGCCGTCGTATAACCCTCACAGGCAACCACCACATAGTCATAGTAGTCATCACAGGGCTCTACCTGCTGCTCTCGGGCTGACATCCACCGATGCAAAGGTCGTTCCCCGTCTTCAGCGAGTGGGAAGGACCACTCAAGCCACACCTTAGTCTGAAATAGTACGTCATCGTGCTCCGTACGAAACTGAAACAAAGGGATACCATGGCGCCCCTTCACCAGAAGCCCGGCTGCGCCCGCGCTGCCACCGGCGGCTGCACCCCTCATCCCAGATTTTAATGCAAGCTCGCGTGCAGCTTGTTCGCGTTGAGCCTTTTCAAAAGCTTCCGCATTAAGGCGATCCTCCTCTTCTAAACGCTGACTGCGTAGCTCTCGCTGCTTGATACGCTCTAGCTGAAGCGCATGGGTCTTTCCGGACAAATGCTTGATAAAGTTGTTCTCGTCATTACAGTACACATTACACAAAGTACAGGCCACCTTACCAACGTGGTTGCGCTTAAAGTAGGGGGACGATCTCGCTATATCGATGGGATCGTACATGTTGGGAGGCATTTTTCGGCCAACAATAATGTCTCCCGTGGCTACGAACACAAAGATCACCAAGAACAAAAAAAAAACGAGAACGACTGATACTCATATGTGCAGGAGAAAAATCAGTATCTGTCCAGTGCATTCCTGTGAATCGCGACCGCATCATGATGCAAACGGAAGCAGTGCTCTCCTGTTTTTTACAGCAAGTTGCACTCACGCAAAGAACAGATGAGACATGCGAACATAGGGGGGCGGATGATGAATGCCATGTCGAGGGCAAGAATGTTAGCGCACTACAGTCTACTTGTGTACTCACTTTCCCAACCCCCCCTCCGTTTCTCTCCCCTCGTCTGAATGCACAGCACACACATATACGGGCACATCCCTGCTGACGCCGGCCACCCTACTGGTGTATCCAGGCCCAGTACCCCACCAAGGGGGTAGCCAAGCGCCAGCTCCATTACGGGCCCAACAGGACCGGGGATGGCGGCAGGCTAGCGGCCACCAGAGGAATAGCAAAACTATTCATCAGAGCTCTGAGGTGAACTCAGACCTCCAACAGCTACGGTGCAAGTGCAGAAATACTACTCCCGCTGCCCAGCGACTAACTGAAGGCCCGGGATTCACTACAAAGAGAAAGGAGCGCTGAAGACGCCCCTTCGCAGGCCAGCCAGGACGTCCACCCGGATCTTGGCACAGAGCCTCCAAGCAGGCGTGCGCGGTGGGAGAGTGACGGCAACGTTCGACCAACCGCAGTTACACAAACTGTAGAACCCTTCGTCTGTTTGCGGTGCGGAAAGGGCTACCTATCGAAGGGCTCACTGGTGGCACACATACGCAGAATTCACGAAGGCACGACGGAGATCAGGCAGCTCCTTCCCGGTTGGAGGACCCACTCATGGACGGTACACTCCCCTGACCTACACTGCACTACATGTTCAAAACCATTTGCGACGCAGAGCGGCCAAGCCACGCACACCCAAAAATGTCACGGTGCACCCCCGGCACAACGAACTCAAGATCCTATGCGAAGAAACCTCTGCCCACTTACTT
>JAIZPF010000035.1:112918-132169 GCA_020509355.1 Blechomonas ayalai | reverse complement strand
CATAGCGTGCCTGTACTTTGTTGGAGAGGTTGAGGTGGTGCGGCATGCTGTTGGGACGTCATGTGAGCCATGCCTAAGCCAGGACACACTCACAGAGAGGTCGCCCATGCACCCCGATGCGATGGAAAAGCACCGTTCAGTTGTTGATCAGAGAGCGAGGGGAGACACCGTGCTTGCACGGCAACCCTTCCCTCAGAGCACGTTAGGCGGGACTAGCTCGATATTATTTCATGACAGACAGTACACCACTGCCACGTATGTTCTGTTGATGAGCAAGGAGGCCTTCTACTTCTGTTCCTCTGATGCGCATGTTGAGCGCTACCTACCGTTCGCTGACGTGCAGCGAGTGGCGGTGGTGGGCGAAGCTTGGGCTTGGATTCAGCTTTCCCCTTCTGCGTATGCCGATAGCGCTCCGCATTGTGATGCTTGTCTTGGAGTACTGCTACGACCACTACCGGCCCAGACAGCTCCCCCTCTCCTCATGGTCTTGCTCGGCTCTTTTTCTTCTTTCGTGGGCGCACAGGAGGCCACCGGGCGGCGTGAGGTGGACGTGTGCTCGCTGGATGACATACCATCTCCGGAAGTGTGGTGGAATTTACCGACAGTGACCACGTCCTGCCGCACATGGCGTCGCATACCTGTCATTCCATTTGATACCCTTCGTGATGCAGTTGACTTTCCGGAATCGATAATCCTGCATCTGTCTCCGTCGCATAGACTGCAGTGCAGTAGCTCACACATAGACAGCGGCGACCTCCTACGCAGCCGGGTCACCGGGTCCGCTTGTCCGATGGAGGGCGCCATGGATGATGTCGTACACATTCATCGTATAGGTGGTCCCACGCAGCTTTCCCCACGCAGTTCTTCCACTGCTGATTCTTGTAGGAAACGAACTGTTTCTCGCATGAGGAAGTCCGCCTCTTCGGATAGTCTTCACCTCTGTACACACGGTTGCTCTGTAGAAGGGGCAACAGGGGGGATCGCCCTTCTTGGTAGATCGCCCTATTTCCACAGGAGTACTGGCCCATCGTCCATCCAAGATAACGGTCAGGGAGAGAGCACCGCTGGTGTGGAGTGGAGCAGCGATATGCGGTATCTTTTGTTTGGCGGGGAGGGCTCTACGGCAGGGTGGAGGAGCAGCAAGGATGGAGACGGGTCGCAGAACTGCACCGATCCGTCAGGGCTCATCCGAGGGGGAGAGCGCCGTTTCTCCGATCTCCCAGGTGCTGCCACGGACTCCTTCGATGATGGCGCCATTCATCGGGTGTGGTTACCTCCCTGCGGTCTACCTGTGAAGGGTTCCTCCGTTTCATTCAGACAAGTGCCGCCCTCGTCACTCCCCATTGTTGGCACGACGATGGTTGAGGTAGCTGGTGCGTTGGCACCGCGTGGGCCCAGAAAACCACATGGCGCCTTCCACTATCATCCATTGCGATACATGTGAAGGAGATATACATGTGCGTGGTGCAGTGGGGCGTGGATGAGCTTGAGACCATGTGCTACGCTGTCAGATCCCTTCCCCTCCTGCGACCAAGAGACGAAGTTGCCCGCTGGGTATGACGCGTAATAAGACGACCTCTTGTGTAGTCTCGCTGTGTTATGCGAGAAGCGATCTTCCTGCATTCATTGGTGTTGAGTCACTGTAAGCGCCTGCTCTCTCTATACATCCGCTTTTCAGAACCACTTGCTCGTTGACACCTGCATGCATGCTCTCACCCATTCACGTATTGGTATTCTTAATATGGCTGCATGTCTTGCAGTTCTTTCCTTCCCATGATTGAAGTGCTAGGATTGACGAACAACATTCTTCCATCAAGCACCTTCTCTGTGAAGTCGATCCAAGTGACGAGCTTCTTTACTTTTGTCCCCCCTCACAGTGGTTGGTACTACAAGCAGCGAGACTGTTCATGCCAGGCATAATGAGAAGCGAACTCCAGCTATGCACGATGGATGCCGCTGGGCGACACCAGGATGTTGTGCTTCTCGATACCCTCATGGCCGCTATGGTAAGCGAAGCACCTTTGGCTGAGTTCAATCGAGCTCAGTGCCGCAATATCTGCAAGCGGTTGCAGACTATATACGGCCTCTTGCGGAGGTTACCTGAGAACCGACCAACACCGCAGATATTGAGCGTTGTGCGGGCCGCTCACTGGCTCGTGCGGCGCCTGCATGGTGACGGCTGGGAGAAGCTCCTTCAGGAGCAGTTCAGTTGCCCCGCAGTGTTCGCCGGACTTCGGTCGCGTATTCAGGAGATGTGGCGTCTTCACGCATCAACTGATTGGGATGCGATGGACAAGCAGGCCGTCGTGGAGGACGAGCTGGGTAACGCTCAAACTTATTTGAGGCTTGTGGCGTCGTCCCTCTTACCCGGGCGGGCCACCGCTGGGTGTGCACGTAAAGAACGCCATCGAGGGGACAGAGGTCACGCGACAGACACCAACGACGATGAAAGCGATGCCGACGATGCCGACCGAGTGCGGGAGGTGATCGATTATTACCGCCGCTATCTTTTCAGTTCGTGGAAGTTGCCGTATGAGGAGCTGCAAATCAGTGCCGGCGGTGTGGCAGATATATCTGCACGTACTCAGCGAGGGATGGCGGCGCGGTTCGCTGTTCGTGGTGGTTTCCTCTACCGCGGGCGGCCAGTGGTTGTGAAGGAGTTAGACGGAAGCACCCCAGAGATCACAGGCGGCACACTGACAGGCTTTGTTCTAGAAGCGGCTGCCCGCATGCGATGGTGCCACCCAGATCTTGTCGCGTGTCGAGGTGCCTTCACGGAGAAGTTTGGTCAGCCGGGAAATGGTGAGTGCCAAGAGGAGGCGTCAATATCACAGATAGGTGAACCGCGTTTAGCGCTTGGCTTAATTATGGATGACATGTCAGCGGAGCATGTTACCGCGTCTTCCTCTGGACCAGTTGGTGCTAGCGAGGTATCTACGCTGCGCTACGAGACCCTGCACCATCTTCTTTTCGTGTGTCGGCAACGCTTTTCCCTCATGGACGCTTTGCGCATTACTCTCCAGGTATCGGACGCGCTGCAATACATTCTCCTTGAATCCGATGAAGTCCCCGAACCTGTTTTGGTGGCATGGATGTCGGTTGCGCCGAGCAACGTGTTCGTGGCTGCGTCGCCGTCGCACGCGGGCACTGCACAGTTGCGACTAGGCCGCTGGGGTGAGACAGTTGAATCCAGTGCACCCAGCTCTCCATCCGTTTTTCGAGGTAAGGGGGAGCGCGCCAAAGCGTGCAGACCCAACAGTGGAGTGAGCGGACTGTTGTATGATGTGGCATGCTCTAAGGAATGCAACGAAGAGACAATCCTGACTTCACCGACAGTCCCGCACGCCATGATGAACCCCCTTCAAGGCATGTCTATTGTGAACCACGAACAATCCTGCTCGGTACTCGTGCCAGCGGAATTTGCAGAAACGTTTTATATCAAGTACGCCCCCCCACTCTGCCTTGAGGGAGGACCTTATAGCCGTTGGCGGCCGCATCCGAGGGCAGCCTCTCCTGCGTGCTACGCCCTGGCCCAATTGTTTCTTGCCATCTTCACCAACAGGCCACCCTACCGCCGCTGGCGACTGCAAGCCCAACTGCGTGAGCGTGTCTTCGAGGCTGAGGTACCGCCGGAGGAAGCAGATGGAGAGCCTGCTATTAAGGTGACGCAATCGAAGGGATATGCGCTACCCTCCAACCTGCCCCCAGCGTTACATGAGCTCTGCCAGCAGGCGCTTTCTCTGACCCATGTCAGTCGGCCCCCCTTGTCCCTGCAGCGGTGGCGGGAGATGCTACGCAACGCTGCTGCAAACCTATGTGACGACATTTCCTTCTTCTCCACTTCTCCAAGCCGAGAGGAGGGGGGTGGTGAAGGGACACACACCAACCGTGTCGGCGTCGAGGGAGGAGGGGCTCTCCTAACGACTATCGAAATGGACGACGTTTCGCCGCTGGATGATTATGGCGAGGAGTGAGGGGGGTGAGGGAGGAATGGCTGATGCCAGACATCGTTCCTCCAACGTCTGTGCCGTGCGTGTGGGCTGTGAACGGGGGCCTGGGGGGGGGGAGCCCTCGTTTTTGGTCCATAATGTTCTGCCGATGGGGCCAGACGTGCTTTTTTCTTTTCTACACTGGCGGCGCTATCCACAGCCGTGCACGTGGTTGCTGCATGATGTATCTATACCCATTCATGCGTCTTTTTGTGTTCAGGCGGTGTGTCGCCCAGATTCGGTCGTGTGCGCAGAAATAAGCAAGGAGGTCAGCGCCAGCATCGACAAGACGTTCACAACGAAAGAGCCAATGCAATGCTTTATATGTGGTTGATCATCGTTTCTACCGGCAATGCAGAAATGAAGGGGAAACAGTGAGAGGAGCGATGACTTACACTTACTTCCTGTGCTTATTGGGCGAGTACTGCTTCTTACATTGCTTAGAATTTATCGCTGATATGTCTCTCCCCGCTTGCCCTACTTTATTTTGACTCTTTTCTTTCCTTCCTGTGTGTGCACCCGCTACACAAGTGCGCTGCATCTCTGGCTGCCAGCCTTCCTGTTGGGAGCGGCATTGCCTTCTTCGGTGTACTGTAGCTAGTTATTCCCACACACACTGCAGGCTACCTCCTCAGATTTTATATTTGCCCTTGGGGGCACCTCCATTCTATCCCCAATCGTCGTGAAAGATTGGTTCACTCAGAAGGGGTCTGTGTCTGTATGGATGAACTCACCTCACACTCGGTCGGTAGTGCACACACGCTTCCTCCTCATTTGCTCGATGGGAAGCGCTGTCAATCTCCGGACGACGATCTCTCTTCTCTCACAGGCTCGTCAAGTTTGGTGCACCATGCAGTGCCGGCGAAACTGTGCGCCACGGACCTCCACTTATCTGCCGGTAGCACCCCGGGTGGCCCAATCGCCAGCTCCCATAAAAGTGATCGCACAAGCACCATGTATGCTGCACACGTCGGGCAGGAATGCTTCCCTCTGGCCATTTCGGAGAGCCCAATGACACCCACATTTCGATCACCTACTAGTGCGCGTGCGACTGTCACGTCGAACTTGTCCCCGCCGGCTTGGCCTGGCAGCACTCTCAGTGGTGGCCGTTCAGTACAGGAGAAAGAAGTTCATTCTACTCCGCAGTCCCTGAAGCGGAGTTCGGCGAGCGAGAGCCCCCTCACATTGCCGGTCGATGGTCCGTCGCAAGCGGTGCACGTGCTGGAGCGTCAGTACGCCGTGACTCTGCGTCAGCTGGACGTCATCCAGCGCATGTATGCCAGGCTTGATTCGCACAACGATGTGTTGGAGGCGGCATTTAGTAAATTACGGCGGGATATCTCCGCCCTTCGCTCGCTTCTGGTGTTTGGCGTCCATAACGAAGTGCGGCGAGTAAGGGCGGAGTTCACCTCCTTGCAGCAGGTAGTACCACTGCTGCTGCAGGACTTTCGTATGGATATCACTAGCATGAAAGAAAGTCTTCTCGCTGTCGTGTGGTCTCTCGGCGACGGGGGGAATGGCTTGCCTTGCGGCCCTCCCGTGGCAGGCGCTTCCACTCGCGGAGTGGTCATGCCGTCTCGTTGTTCACCTCTCTCTGCACTGCATCCGAATGAAGCTGGTGGGTGGTACAGCGCTGTGACACCGTACCCTACTTCTCCTCCCTCCCATGGAATTAAGCAGCAAGAATCCGGGGGCGGTGAGAGCTCACGCCTTCCCTACCTATTGCAAGCAGATGATCAGGCTGAGGGTATCAACAATGGCAAGCCCACTGTGAGGCTTGGCCCGCAACTGTACAAGACACGTGATGCCTTTCCTGTGGGTATAGACGACGCTACGGATGCGACTGAGGCGATTGTGGGGGATGATGTTGTCCGTGGTACAGAGGTGGAGGTACTGAAGCAGTACGAGCAACTGCAGCGGCGCCTTGCCGAGTCGAAGCGGGAAGTAGTGCTCTTGCAGGGTGAGTTAGAGTTGGTGCAACAAGAAAGTGGGATGCGTCTGGAGCGACTGAAGGCGGTACACAGAGAACGGGTGAAGACGCTTGAAAACAGTATTTCTTGTCTGATGCAGGCGCGACGGGGGCCGCCAGGGGACGCGGATGCACTGGTGGCGCTTGATGGTAGGGTGCCATCGTCCTCAAAATCCGTAATCGCAGTCTCCAAGTCGGCTGCGTGCGAGCATGCAGACCGCAGTGTACCAGCCCGCGTGCCAAGGCATGGCACTGCTGTAGATGATGATACTTCTAGCCAACTAAGCATTGAGGGGATCGTGGCGAGGGAGGCGTACAAGGTGGCCGAAAGGCCGATAGAGAGGTGGGCATGCGAGGAGGGCGGGGGATACCATGACCCCGTCTCTGGCGTGCACGTAGGGGACGAATGCGCGCTGGGGATGGTTGAAACGGACCATATGTCCAGCGATCGCTACACACGGCGAAGCTCCCGCGTACGAGGAAGTTACACGGCGGAGGGGCTGGAAGGTGAGTACACGACAAGCTCCAATCATGGGGGAAGCGACGATGCTGTGAAATCGCTGGAGGAAGGTGGGCGCGTAGAGGAGGAGCGGTGGTACAATATCAGCGGGGCCGAATACAGCAATAATCAGCGCTACCCTCCGCTCGTGGAGAAGAGCTACTCCACAGATGGCCGACCACTCCGCCCATATGGCAGTTATGGAGACTTGTACAACTCCGGACGCCTTGCGATGGACCCTCTGCACGTCGAGCGGAGGGTTAAAAGTCGAGTTGCCCTTTCAGCCTACGGAGGGGCACCGCGTAGTATGGGTCGTGGGGAGCGGGTGGGCCATGCTCGTCGCAGGCGAGCGATTCTCAACACCCCTGTGTACCATCAGCATGGGTATGAGCTGTCCTCCTCGCACCCAATAAGCAACGGGGCTTCCCTGCATCAGCCGGACCGGTACTGTAGTCGCACTGAGCGCCGCCTCGAGCAAACTGCACGACGGCTTCTGGCGGGGATGGGAGACATGCGGCGGCGAACGGTGCATCCCTCTGTTACCTTCCCAACAAGTTCCGTGCACAGACTTCCCACGAGCGGTGAGGAAATTGTGATGTACATTGGAGAGCGGGGCGCAGATTTCTGCGACGTAGATGGCGGGCGCCATTGCCGCTATGTGTACTTGCCGCAGGCTCGTTGGGCAGCGCGACAGGATGATGGGAGGCACCGCCATACTTCTCAAGGCCGATTGGAGCGGAGTGAGGAGATGGTGCGGCCCATCGCTCCCTCGGATCTAGCAAGAGTAACACAGGGATTATGGGCGGAGCAGCTGCTGGCCCAGCGGAACGTGGCTCGTCGATGATGTGCAAGGGGAGGGGGGGCATCGCTGTTGGGCTGCGTCGACACGGTGCTATGGCATCGGCTTGTGAGCGTGGGCATGCCGTGTGAAAACAAGTCTAGCGGCTGCGAATGAAGGGACACGGTTGCCGTTGCTGTGGCTGTTCACACCTACTCTGTACGGCGGGCCAGATTGTACGCCGCCCAAGTGATATTGGGTGGGACGGTTGTGGTCACGCCCTGTGGCTCAGTGTATTCGTAAGACGAACCTGACGCTTAAGGAATGGGTGTGAGGTCCCTCTTCACGTACCTGTTGATTGGACTTATTGCTCTGAGGGAGAGTACCGCATTTTGTGCCTGCTGCAGCCTCTTCCGTGATTTGGTTGTTTTTCTGTAAGTGATGGTCACACCAGGTCCTCCTGCTTTGTTTTTTTTTTCTCTGCCCCGCTGTTCTCTGCCGTTTGCGCTTGCTAAAGGTACCTCTATCATCCCCTCTTACGAAACCCACGCTGCATTTTTTACTGGTTTCGTTGCACTATTCATAGGGATGCACCGCCATTTGTACGCGGGGCGGCTACGTCAGGAAGGGCTCAGCACACTTGTAGGTGGTGTTGCCTACACCAGCAGGGGTACTGATTTGCTGAGCATGGCCCGTCGCCGTCGTTCGACATGTTTGTACCACATTACCCCACCTCTGTATACCCTATCGGACTGTTCACCCGGGAGCTCATCGACCGCAGCGGCCCCATTTAATGTGGTGCACTACTCAAAAATGGGAATGGATGGTTTCACCGATGTTGTGTACAACAAAGCTGCCGATGACTTCCTGGAGCATGTTGAAACGGTGGTTGACAGCCTCGAACATGAAGGCATCGAGGATATCAGCTGCAATGGGGGCGTACTGACAATTGAGACGGTGGGCCGCGGTACCTTCATCATCAACAAGCAGGCGCCCACAGTGCAACTGTGGTTGTCTTCACCTATCTCTGGCCCACATCACTACGACATGACGGTTAGAGAGCATGCGGAGGTGGACGGGCAGAAGAGAGAGGAAGTACAGTGGCTCTGCGACCATGACGGTCATAATCTGCAGACACGATTGCAAGAGGAGCTGTCCAACTTACTGGGCGTGGAGGTGGGACTTTGACACCCAATTCTGGAGGAACGCCCTTGCGTGCTGGTGTTCTTTCGTGATTCCGGTGTCTATTAAGAGCACAGGCGGCTCAGGGTTGAGGGCCTCCAGAATCGTGAGAAAATGCGTGTTGCCGGTAGACCAGCCTGTGTCATTCGCTAGAGAACACGGATGTGCGTGCATTCGCACTGGTCTAAGTACACAACGGGAACTGGTATCATCTGGGCTGAGTGCAGGCCGAAGTTGAACCATTGGCGGCCGTAGTAGCACAGAGTGTCGTCCCTCTCATCGATGCCGTCCCTCGACCAGCTGTTCCCCTCGGGCGTGTTAAACTTCGCGAGCTTCCACGAATGTTTCTCCTGCATGGATGAGATAGGTAGGGGAAGGGAGCGCGCCGCTTGACGTACTAGCTTCAAAAATAATACTGTGCGTGTGATGTTGGTTTCTTTGTATAGATACTGTTTGCCCATCTCCGGTGCCTTGTAGTTTCTGGGTCGTATCCGACTGCATCTCCTTTTTGCCACATATTCTCTCTCTCCCACCGGACGGTACTCCTTAGCATCCACTACTAGTTTAGCTTCTACTTTCGTTTCCTTTCTCCACCCCCGCTCTCTCTAATAACCCGGTTGTCGCACGACAACCTACAACAGGTAGAAGACGAGGGTTTACACCGGGTGCACAGCAAACATTTCATTCTTGTCTTACGCTCCGTCAGCCTAGTGTGTGCTGTACTTATCATCGTTTCGGATACCTGCACTGTTTTTTAAAAAAGAACCCATGAGTACAGTGGCGACGTCCATCAGCTTTTCAGAGCTGCCGATGGATGCTTCCCGAGACCCATTCAAGCCCACCGCTGCTGATGCTATCCATGAAAGTAATTCCTCCATCAACTTCTGCAATGGCGGGCAAGCGTACACCGGCACCTCAGTGGCGGCGAGCGATAATGAAATTCACTTTACCGTGGAGCACGAGACCGGTCAACTGAACGGTATCGATCCCCGTCCCAGCGAGTGTAGCAGTCTCCGCTTTCAGTTAGAGTCGCAGATGCATCCACGCGAAAGCGGGGAGGCACCCATGGGATTGGGGATCACTGGTCTCGCACCAGAGTATCCCGCCACCGTGCTCTCACGTGAGCGTACCAACCGTCCACAGGATCTGATGGGTATGGTAACTGGGGCCTACCAGTTCGCACCTCCACCGCAACGGCTGTCTAAGCGAGCTCTAAGCCTTTCGCAGCAGCCGCACTCGCTTATGCATGCACCAACCACGCCTCGCACGCGCTCTCCCTCATGCACGGTGAGCCGAAAGAGGGACAGGAGGTTTTCCAACAGCCATAGCAGTGCCATCGATCATGGGGCGAGTCGCTCGGCACGCCTGCATCCCGCGTGCCCTCAGGTGCCCGAGATGAATGCACCTGCGCCACGCTGGGAAGCTGCGCCACTGACTGGGGAGATCCATATGTCTGCACCTCTTCAGCATGAAGAGTCGGTGGTAAGTGAGTACTCCGTTAAGGATGTTGAAGATGACTTGCAGATAACTGCTGCTGCAGATGCGTTGGCATCCGCTAACCCAGTGACAGAGATGGTCGTTACGCAGCACTCTGTCGTTCTCGGAGGGAGCCTGTGGGCTGCCGTGTTGCAGGGCTCGCGCGATAACGTTGAACGAACGATTCTTAGTGAGGCTGCCAAGGCAACTGGCATCGAGGCGCAGTTCATTCGGGTGAACGATCTTTTCGCGCCTACTGGTGGCGGCGGGCTGGAGGCGACAGTGAGCATAGTGCACCCTAACTCGACTAACGAAAAGGAACTTGACGATCGCCTGCGAGAATGCACCTTTCCGAACACGATGTTGCTGCATAACTTGCAAGAGACGCAGCCAGAGGCCCCGTCCTACGGTTTATCTGCACTCCTACCCAATGCGGATACGAAATGCACGAAAAGTAAGTACTCCTCACCTCAAGAGCAGAAGGATCCTCCCGCTTCACCTGTTTCAGAGGTCTCCAATGAAGCTGAGGCGCCTCCACCAGCGCATTCGTTTGTACGTATGCTTGGGGATGGACTACTGCTCATTGATTATTCGGATCCTACAGGGGAGAGGATCACAGAGAAAAAGCTGGAGCTGTTCTTTGAAGGCTCAACAGAGACGATGAAGGCAAAGTTTATAAAGCGGTTCGTGGCTGAGCACCTGGGAGTGCCTGCAGGAGCCCTTGCGGTGCGCTTCGGCGGTAAGGAAATAGCGGATGAGGTGCGTGGCGGCACCGCTGGTTGGATTCATGGCAGTATAGTGGATGTTGTGCGTGTCGTGCCCGCCACACCTGCCGAGGTACGCGCGGCTGCGACCTATTCCCAAAACGAAGGGGCATCTACAAAAGCGGGCAAGACAAATCACATACAATCCGGTGGAAAGGCGTGCGGCAAGAAGGCGTGTGGCCCCGCGAAGGTGTTGCATAGCTCTGGCGCCTCCCCTGTGGCGGACTCTCCGCAGCAAGCGCCAGCGAGGAAGGTAGTGCCACCCCTCTTGCTTTCATTAAACCGTCATCAGGAGACGCATGCGACCAATGGCGTACCGCGATCGTATTCACAGTCTAACACCCGAAGCCGCCAGCGGGCTACGTCACTACACTTCATGCGCCAGACAAAGGCAAGCGCCTCTCGGCAGTACCTACGTAAGAATACCCTTTCGCCGGATCTGGTGACGCCTCGCGTTTTCATACCCCGCTCCCCGCGCCCTGGTGCGGAGCGGTCCCCGGTTGTAGCCCAGCAGTACGCAGCGGCCCCCGCCTCACGGCGTTTGAGTTGTCCACCTTCTCAGAGGTCGACAAGGCGGGCCTCATTATTACAAACAAGTCAGAACCACCAGAAATCCCATCAACCTCTTCCACCTCAGCATGTATGTCGTGCTGTGGTATCCACGACCCCTAGACGTCCTGTGCGATCCACTGTTCACGCAGATCTCCCTACAGCAGCCCAGGCAAGCACAAGTCGCCAGGCCCGTCACACAAGCCTTGGCAGTTCCGGCCGCAACAGCGATGTGGCATTTCCCAGTACCGAAAGGCTGGGTGAGACCCATCGAATAAATGGCGCAGCGGACACTCCGAGCGTGTCACGGCGGTCGCGATCTCCGGTATCTCCTGCAGGATTGGCAGTCCCCGTACACAAGCATGTGCCTGTCGCCGGGTATCCTTTACCGCAGGGCGATGTGGACGGTGAGGGTAAGGGGGAGGAGGAAGAGGAGGAGCTCGGCTTGGTGGCGCAGCAACTGCGTAGGCTTGAGGATTCGCACTGCGATGAGCCTGTTGGGATGGGTGCAATGAACGTTTACAACGAGAGAATAAAAAGTGATCTACTGAATCATGACGAGCTGGAGCTCGACGTATCCGTCATGATCAACGATGATAGCGAGCGGCGACTGCTTGATGAGGATGATCCAGAACCTATGGCAGCCCCTAACCCATTCGTATACTAGTTGAGTGTGGGGGGAGCCGTGGACAGTGGAGTAATTCAATTCAACCGCGTGGACCTGTTTCTGCAAGGATTGGAATATACTCTTTACGGTAGTGACATGAAGCTTGTAGTCAGTGGAGGAAGAGGGGGGGGAGAGGTATCGACTTCTAATAACGCTGTAAGAAGTTGTTGTACCCACGTAGCAAACACAAAACGACTTTGCATCCTGTCAGAGTTTCTTTGTCTGTGTTGTAGGTGCTGCGTTTAAAGAGGATGTGTGCGGGTAGTATTCTTGTTGGCACGGCGGAATGTGAGTTCTGTGTATCACGAACGAATTCCCGTCTACGAGAATAAAGTGCTAGCGGGACCAAAGTAAGGTAGGGGGGCACGGTAAGCAGATGGTAGATCTCCTTGGGTTTCATGCAGTACCGCCTGCCGCTCTACTTCCATCCTATCTTAATAGCTCTTGCACGTTTGCATTCTTGTTTGTGCACATGAGCTTCTTTGGTCTGAACCGGGTTTTTCTTTTTTTTTTCCCTTGTAGTTTAAAGTTACTTTGAATGTCATTTTTTTTGTGCCACGCATCCCCCCGTTCATTATTTTGCCTCTCGTTTTGTACTGCTCTCTCGCTCTCGCTCTCTCTCTCTCTCTCGGTGTGCATGGGGGAAGGGGGAGATGGAATAGAGTGAGGTTGGGGCTAGCCGTTCCCCTTCGTAAGGGTGGATGGAACTGGACGAGGCACACGCAGCGGACAAGTGCGGGGTGTGGCGAATACTAGAACTGCGTCCTGTACCGTGATGGTCGAGTAGCATGTGTGTGTGGGGGTGTATGTGAGGGCGACCTAAGGCGCCCTTCGCTTAACATTGAACAGGTTATGGCAACACTATGATTGACTGTGTGCGACGCGGGGTTGGCGCGGTGCTTTGCGAGGGGGGGGGAGGGGGTATTTCACACCCGCGTAGTCGTCTCACCGACCAAGTAGTGGATCGCTGTGTACGTAAGAGCAGCGTGTCACGTGGGTGTTTTACTTCGTCCATTCATGGTATTCACACGTGCCTCTTGGCGCTTTTCTTCTCAGATAGTGTGGTTGTACACAAGTTTGACGGAATAGTAGTCAGTCCACCTACCCCCCACATTCCTGGGGTGGTGAACAACACGGATCATCGGGCATTGAATTTATAAAAAAAAACAAAAGACCCCTTTTTGTTTTTTTTTGCGTGTTTCGCTGCTCTCAGGCGATTCAGTGCAGTCGACGCCGGTAGTGGTGAGGGGAGAAGACGTTTTGTGATCCAAACACTGACTTGGGCGTGACACGTACATGTCTCCCCAGAAAGGCGACGTCATCGCGCCGCCTGTGCCGTCATCTCGTGGCCCTAGTGCACGAGGCCGCACGTTTACCACAGCGCCACCTCGTCGTCCACCAAGCCGGTCATCTTCTCGCTATGACACGCCGGGCCCCCTCGCGAGTTGTGCCGATAGAGTGCCATGCAGCGCCTTTCCTCTTCAATCGCTCGACAGAGGTACAACTTCCGGTCCGCCCACGCCGCTGCCGATCTCGACGCGGAAGACGGGCACATCCGAGGGAAGGCTGCCGACCTCCAGTGGTAAGTTGCAAAGCCACCGACACTCCACAATCTCCTCTATCCAATTTAGCGTGCACAGCGACTCTTTGGGCGTGAGCGAAGATGCGGGCACTTGTACGGATGCCATCCAGTTCCATGAGGTGAAGGAAAGCCACGGGCTGGATCAGGACATCGACCTCAGTTCTACCCTGCGAGAGAATAACGGTACAACAAACTCAAGCGAAGTCTGTTTTTATGTGGAGGATAACTCCTCCTGTCGACAGCATGTATCTCCGCGGGTCTCCCCTACCGTTGTTGAGGAGACGGTTGACAGATCTGATGGACCAGGGACAAGGGGGAGTGCTGGTGTAGTCCCCAAAGAGGCGCCAAGGCGCACGCTTGTTGTTGCGGCGCAGAGGAGTGATCGAAGGAAGACCACCACAGCGTTTGGTTCCGCCACACCACCCGCGGCTATGTCTCATAGACATTCAGCCAAGAACATGGGGCCCGCTCCACGTGCGCGATCGATTCCACCGAAGCCGACTCCGGTAGCGAAAGCTCGCCAGCTGCATCCATCGTGGCCTCGAACTGCCATCTCACCACAGAGTTCACGGGGAGGCCCTACTAGTTTACGGAGGCCCTCGTCGCCTGCCACAGGCGTCTCGCCGCGCCGCAATAAACGCTATGACAAACCGTGGCGCGCCAACTCCAGATCGTTTCACAAGACAATGAACGGGGTACCATGTGCAGCAGAGAGCCCTCGACCATCACCTGTCGCGCCCGGATCCTCACATTCTCGTCCTGCGGCTCCGCGGTCTTGTTCAGTGGTCCCGCAGCCACATGAGGAGAGTCAGCACACCCCTCGCAGTGCCAAGGTTAGCTGTGATTCATATCATCATGTGGGTTCCTCACCTCCCATGTCGGCGTCGCCGATGCCCTCCCCGAGAGATCCGCCCCGCATGGTACCTGAAGCTGAGGAGGCGGAGTCTCCCATTGTAGTGTCTCCCCTGCCGGTTTTGCTGCGTCCATGGGAGAATGTGTTGGGTGAGCTGCAACGCTGGACAGCTCTTGTGAACCAACAGGCTGCCCTTGAGAGTCTGCACTGCACCGCACGCCAACGGGAACGGCAGATAGAGCGGCACTGCCAGAAAATGGAGCAAATGGAGCGCGACCTTCATCGTGTCAATGCAGAGGTGTACGCGCTACGGGACGAGTACGTCCGCTGGCGCGGTGTGGACGTGGCTGGAAGACCAATTCGGTCGTTCACCACACCGCCAACTTCTCGCCGGGGGAGGCGTGCCAAAAATTCTGCCCGGACATCGCGGTCAAGCAGCGTGGTGGCGCGGCTGTACCCATCCTCCCCTCGCAGTTTGCGGTACGCGCTGCCCAGTTCGAGGTCCACCCCCCGAGGGCTGAGCCACAGCTGCGTGAGCGACGACGAGATTTCCGACACAGAGCGAGAGGGACACATGGGGGAACTGCGGGCATGGCGTATAGAGCGGGCGGCTTTACTATGCGAAAAGGATCAACTCAGGCAGCAGGGCAGTGACCTTCGGTACCACTTGCACCGCGGCACGAACATAAAACTCATCTCTTCCGTGCAGCCCGCAAGCGCCCGCTCACCGATTGATAGACTCCGCACCAAGCACACCTCAGCTGTAGATGAGGAGCGCTACGATGAGCTTGTCCGTTTGCGTCTTGAGCTGACTACACTTTCGGTCTCAGTAAGAAAGGCACAGGAGGAGAATACCCTTCTGCCATTTTTTCAGGTGCGACGACAGGAACAGCTGGAGGATGAACTGTGTCTTGCGACAATGCAGCGAGACGCGAGCAAGGACCGGTATAACGAAGATCAGAGGGTCTTGCAGCAAACGCTAATAGAAACTCAGTTGCTTTATGAGCACAATCGTAACATTCTTGTGAATCACAAAGAGGGCCCACTGGCGCTCCTTGGAGGTCATTTGGACGGCACGAGGAGACTCCTCAATGCGACCCAGGCGAGGCGGTTGAGGTTGATCACGAGCAATTAGCGAGTCGAGCAGTAACGCTGCAGGAAGATCCCAACCTGAAGCGCTTGTGCGCCCAATGTTATTATTATTATTTTTCTTTTTTTTTTTTGCGCTCTGGGCACGATGTGCCGCCCAAGCAGAAGTGGCTGCCAGCCAGCAGGCTTTAGCTCATGACTGCCGTTCTACTTCGGCGCTGCTCAAGAAATTTTGTATCGGCGCCGAAGTACAGCCTTGCCTCAGCGGAACGGGGTTGCTTAGTTGGAGGTCCATGGACGCCTGTGTATCGCACGGCTGCTCGACATCTCCATCATTGTGCATGTGCTTGGGACTTTTATTGTTGTTTACTGACTAGGGCGTTGTTAGCAATGGGCCTTAAATCGGGGCCCAGCTAGGAAGACAGACAGGGTAGGTATCACTGAAAGACGGATAGGCATGATTGTGGGCTGACTAGTGGCAACCTGTTGCGTGCCTGTGTGAGGGATTTCTGCGACGATGCACCTGCTGTGGGCAGGGAAGGGTTTACGTCTCCCCTTGCATCGTCTCGGTCTGTCGAACGACAGCTTTCCCGGGATATGGACTGGAAAGAACTCCCCCTCGCGTACCGTTATGGACTGCTTTTCTTTTTTTTAATTGCTTATCTTCTGTTGACTTCATCGCAGCATTTCACAACTTTCTACAGTACAGCCCCATACACTTAACCATGGCGCCCAAGTCCAAAAAAGGACGTGGGAAGACGGTGAACATAACCGAGTTCAACGAGGACTACATCCCCGATGATGCCTATGACTGGGCGGAAGAGGAATGTCTCCCAGACGAGCAAGCACAGAAGGACAAACTGGCGGAGAAGATCGGCAAGCAGAACCGTGAGTACAGCCGCACGGCTAAGAATACTTTAGGCGAGCAGGAAAGCTTCCGCACGGCGGCCTCCCTGCAGCCAGATAAGCAGCTCTCCATCGATGACTTACAGCCCCCATACGTTGCTCACTTCGGCAACCTTCGCAATGGAACCAAGGAAGAGGACTTCCTTAAGCTATTTAGCATGGATACGATTGTGACGCACCGTCTCATTAACCAAGACGGGAAATCATTTGCCTTTGTGGAGTTTAACAGCAAGCAGGCGCTTGCCATTGCCCTCATGCTGGATGGTTCCTTTCAGCGGGGAAGAAAAATGTATGCGGACCTGGCCACACAAAAGCAGGTTGAGCGCCTCCTCAACAAGAACGACAAGGCTCCCTTCACCCGTGATGGGCCTGGCCTGCAGCCACAGTCTGGGCTTACGAACATGGACATTTCGCGTGATGTCTTTGGCGGCTCACAGCCGGAGCGCGAACCTGGATTGGGGGGCGGCCGCTCGGCTTTTGGGTCCCGCCAGGATCTACCTCTCCTAGGTGAACTGTCACGTGATATGCTTGGTAGCGCGGTGCAGAACACTTCCCCGATGAGTTCGCCCATGATGAGCTCACCAGTAATTCTCTCCAACTGGCGAAATGAAGGTGCTGCACCACAGCCAGAGTTTACGAATTTGCGTGAGAATCGACGTAGTGAGGAGAGGCTAGACCGGCGTACAGGCTTTTGGGGTGACAAGGCACACGCTCCGCCCACTAGCGGTTCTCCGCTTGCCAATTGGCGTGATGAGCCCCGTGTGGAGGCTCGGCAGGAAGAAACAGGTGGGCGCGGGGCCTCATGGGGGGCCTTCCGCAATAGTGGCAGCCGCGCAACGGGCCAGGAAAAACTGCGCTCTCCGAAGCAGGCATCTGCACCGAGCGTAGACAAATGGTCCGATCTCCGTCGCACTGGTGATGCACAGTGTCGCAGGGATGGGGAATCTAATTAGGTAAACAACACTTTCTCACAATCACATGCCGGCTGTTGAATTAATAAGCGTTAGTGTGCTTACTTGTTTTCGTTTCTTTCGGGCCATCGTTGTGGTCGTGAACAATGTCTTAGCGGTGAAACCCATAAAAATCACGGCATCCCCGCTTACGCTACCTCTGTGCGTATATGAAAGAGGAGAGTGTCCAAATGCAGCTTGTTCAACGACACCAAAATACCTCGTGCGGTGCGCTGGTAACGGTGATTGATCCTGGGGGCAAGTGGAGGAGCACACCATAGTACCTATCTTGGAGTAGGATGCAACAGAGGGGCTGTCTCTTTGGTATGCTGGTGCTCCTTACAAATGCATTTCCATGTGCTGATGGGTTTGCTGAATATTAAATGCCCGTGTGTACCACCTTCTCCATTTAATTGGGAATGAAGAGGAATATCGGATCACTTCGGCCTCTCGGTGCCCAACGAAGTGGGGAGTAGGGGGCTCGGAAAAGCAGTGGAGTGTGGAAAGGTAGTTGGCAGTTGCACTTCAAAGTGTGCAGCTATTCCTAATCAAGCAAACAACCAAAAAGTAAAGGAAAGTGTGCCCATGAAAAGGCAAAGAAAAGATACATGAAGAAGCACTCATCAAACTCTCCCGCTATCGCATCCGCACAGGAGGAGGAAACAAGTGCTTCCAACTGAAACTTGCACTATCCACAATGACGACAACTTCAGCCTGTTCCTCAACACGTGACATGTTGATGGGAACTAGTGCTCCGTCGCGCATGTACGTGAGTAGAACAACGGTTATCCACAACACGTGCATATCAGAGTCTCGTGAAGGGCACCCTACCACCAGAATGCTTCTCAATGAACAACTAACAGTACACAGACAAACGTAAAATCCGAGGCACATGCAGTGTGCTCCTCTATTGTTAAGAATTTGCATTCGCATAAATATTACACTACCTACCCCCCCCATCCATTGGGTGAGCAACAGCGGCGTTGCACAACACGACAGAGGGTAAGCATGAAACACATCACCCCCCATACTGTACACTACAGGGGTACCTGCTTCGATGCAATCCATCATCTTCTCCCATTCAGATTTACTATACTACCAAAACATTTCTGTCCACACACACCGTCTTCTCTGCTTAACAAAAAAATGAGACACAAATACAAACATATAAAGTATGCATAGGTGTACTACGGTTTCAAACCTATAACTAGCCGACAAATACCAAACACGTCACCAAGTGAGGCCCATTCAACGAAGAGCACCACACAACATTCCATCACTAACACTCACCAACATAGCAACAACGATCATACCACACCAACCTCACACCACAACGCAACCGAACATACAACAAACTCATTTCATCTGTCGTTGCATTTTACTCTATTTCTTTTTATGATGCCGCTATCAGGGTGGGTGACACGGCCCGCTTGTCGAGAATTACGTATTTGTGCGGCCGCCTATTTCAATGTTTTCACTGCGTGCGATGGTTGCGCCTGTGCTGGCGGCAGTTTCATGCGCGGCTGTGTGCCAGATGCAAGTGTTCTCTCTTTCCGTGTCTTTGCTGGTGCGAGTGATGAGTGGCCCTGGTGTAGGAGTTGTGCACGCTTGCTATTACAGCTGCTCTCTGTTGACTGCATGCCATTCTCTCCCTCGTTGCTCATACCCGTTTCGTAGTAAAGACAGCCACACTCCAGGCAACCCGACAGCCACGGTCCTCCGAAGAACCCACAACTCGGTGGACTTCTCTGCAACACACACGTTTCTCCGCTCTCCCGCAAGCGCCCTCCTCGCGCACCACGCGCTGATGACTCTCCTGAGTAAGTGGCCCTGCCACCGCCTTCCGCCGAGCATGCTTGTCCTCGCCACAGTCACGGTACTGCTGGGGCTGAGCGGCCATATCCTCAGTGCCGAGGCCCGCTGTGAGCGCCAGTACTACATTAAGGACATTACATCCAGTTGGACTGATGCAATAGCTTCCGTTAGCAGATGCAACGT
>JAIZPF010000035.1:41589-72263 GCA_020509355.1 Blechomonas ayalai | reverse complement strand
CCCAGTGTATGCTGTCCTCTTCGTGTGAAGACCCCACAACACTCACAAATCCTCCCCCCCGCCCACACAGCGTTACCTGTTACAGAAAATGTTTAATCGCTTCCGTTCTTAATTGACTTCAACGCACGGACACCCCACCTTCACAAACAAAAGCGTGCCCAGATTGTTGCGCCTGTACCCAACAGACTTGACGCCCTCAGACTTAGTTACCGAAGCGGCGCACCTTCCAGCACAATGGTAGGGATTCAAGCGCCTTCTCCAAGTTTCGCTCAAGCACTAGCACGTGCTGGTTATCTTTCATCACAAACGCTGCCTCAACTGACGCCCTCTCCACCATGCGCCACTCATGGCCTTGAACAAACAATAAGCCACGACCAAAATAGCCGACAAATCGTCTGGCCCCACTCTTTGCAGATGACACCTCCTTCCGTATCCTACTGCTCACGGCCTTGGTGGTACTATTTCTCTTCGATGTGGACGAGCTTCCCACCTCCACCTCGGGTGCAAGAGGGGGCAGTTGTGCCACAAACACGGTATCGTGTGGTATCGACCTAGAGAGCGTCGCAGGGGCAGACGTCCCCGCTTTCTCCATGTAGCGACTATCCTCGTACGACAGCCCCACAACGGTAGCTGCTGCAGTCTCTGAGGAATCTGCTCCCAACAATACAGGCACGCAGCGGACCAGCCCGTACCTCTCCGGGCTGTATGCAAAGGTGTGCACATCAGGGGTGCCATCTGGCGTCACCTGGCATTTCCACATTCCCCTCAGCCCATACACTAGTAGACGCGTGAGCCCACTGTCATACATTATACTGACAGGTCGGATGCCACGGGAGCGTACAAGACCGTGCACATTACTCCCAGACTGCCCCAACGATTCTTGCGGCCCCCCACGACGGTCACCTGAAGCGGCTGCGTAGGGAAACAACGCACGCACTACAGGGTAGCCTTCCGATAAGGTAATAAACACCACTCCACTATCCATTAAGAGGTACAGCCTCCCTTCATTCCCCTGCCCGGCAGTCACCTCCGCACCTTCTGCACCGGAAGGAGGGCAAACCGTCGTGTCACACGTGAAGCACGCATCCAACACGCCCGTCTCTGCGGGGAGCTCCACCACCTCCTCGATACGGCTAATCACCAGTGCATCTTCTGCACCGGCCCGCCAGCAAATCTTGGCCAAGACCACACGCTCGTCTGTACTGAAGACGATGTAGTGCAGCTTTGAATCACACCACATGCCGTTCAGATGGAACTTCCCCGCTGCCAACTTATGGGCGAACAACGGGGCCCAGTGCCGCAGCGAGGCGTCCGTGCGAAAGGTCTCGATGCGATCCATGCGGGAGTGCAGCAGAATGTTCTTTTCCTTCGCAAAGGCAAATTGCTGCGTGGTAACGTGGACATACATGGCAGGACTGCTAAAGAGCTGGGAGACGGGCGAATAGAGAATCGTGCCATCACGAGCGGCGGAAAGAAGCAGCTGATGCTGCGACAGCACCACCAACTCGCTTGCTTCATGGTAATGGGTACGACGCTTCACTTCCGCGGGATACCACTCGTTGTCCGCGTCGCAACGGTAGGATCGAAGAGACTCGTGCCACCCAGAGGCATACAGCACACCGCCGTCGTAGATGACTGTGCTGATGGGGCCCTTGTGTTGAGAAAAGGTATGCAAAACATGGCCATGGTGGGCATCCAACAGGACCATATCGCCCACGGAGGTGCCCACGGCTACCGTTGGACGCTCGCCCAAGGCAACACAACAGCACAGGCCCATACCCTTGGACAGCCGGCACGTCCATAGCGCCTCGTGGTCGCTCAGCGTCTTCCGATCCGCGCCTTCCACCTCCTCCGCTGCTACCGGGACAAACCGCCACGCGTGGACATTGCCAGCGTCATCGGTGCCCACGCACAGGGACAAGGAAGGGGCGCAACACACGCTGAGCGCACGGTCAGCCCCCGTTATCTTGGGGACGATGCGCTGCAGATATAACTCTGGCCGTTGGGTTGCAGAAGAGATGGTAATCGTCAGCTGGTGCCAAGAGCCGTCTGCCTGAGCTGTGTAGACGCGGTTACCACCCACCCAGAAGTCCCAGATGGCACCTCCAGTACGCTGGTGCACTGTGACGGGGAAGAGCGTTTCGGCATCATACACCACCAGCTGGCCCGAGAGGTATGAAGCGAGGAGGTAGCGGTCTGTAAGGGACGACGTCTGGCCATCAGCTGAGCTGAAACAATTCAGATCAAGGTATCGTAGACGAGTGATCGTGCGACGCATACGCCCACCCGTGTGGCGTATCTGAACAAAGTGTGGTACATTCTGGAAGAAGTCGATACGGTACAGCACGAGGGATCCGTTCTCACGTGCCACCGTCACCTCCTTCTCGCTGCTGCTCACCGCGATGCACCTAATACCGCTCACATCTGGAGCAATAACCTTGGATCGAAGCACCACGTCCTCCAACTCATGCACCCCTGACACCCTCGAGGAAGGAGACTGAGCACTTGCTGCCTCTACCATCACCTCTACTGGATCCACCGAATGCCGTTGATCGTCACGACGCGTGGCGCATTCCCGCGTCTCGGATTTGCGCTTTCTCTCGGAGCCATTGGACGGGCCGCTAGGGCCCGTGCTCGTACGCTTGGGTGTCGGTGATGATGTCTCGGCCGCTGCAGTAGACGATGCTCGAGTGACAGGCGTCAACGCAACGTTTTTGTCCTCTGCCACAGTCGTGGCCTTGTGGGGTGTGACAGCCCCTGGTTCTGCAGAGGATTTCCGAGGCGATGTGACGGATCCTGAGCTCCGCGAACGCTTCTTCGGGGCCATGTCCTTCTTCCTATCAATACCTACCGCTACCCCAAAGCAGTACATGGGGCAGCAGTAACCACCAGCGAACGAAGAAAGAGCAAGAGGGAGAAAGGCAAGACATAAAGGGTTTCTCGCATTTTACCATTGCAAACCCTCTTTCGCGTACGCATAGCGTCTTATGCGGGGGGGGGCACGTCTACAAGAGCACCCCAGCACGCTTTCCCACGACCCGCTCGCCTATATGATGGCACACTCCACTATAGCACACGCCCTCGGAAGGGCGGCTTGCCGTACCCCCTTTCTGCCACCACGGCCCATCCCCCCACGCCTTTCACTCCTGCTCCTGTTCGCTTGGCTTGCGCAGCTTCTCCATCTCCTCCCGAGAAAACAGCGGGACGTACGGGTGCTTCTGCAAATTCCAGACGACATCCACCGGTGCCGACCCACCGCCTCCAATCAAGTGAGCGTACAGGGGGCACTCTTCCAACGCGCGGTGGTAAGGGGCGAAAGAAAGCACCACAACGGAGGGGCCGGGGGCCTCGGCGGATGCGGTAGGAGGTCTCAACACCATCGCAAGTCGAACACACCATGCAGAACCGCTAGGCAGATGCCCGTCTCCCTCCCTCACGGTCGCCTCCTCGCAGTCATTCGGCTTCACCTGGCTAAGAATGTGACGGCGTACCTGCTCCACGGCCTGAGAGAAACGCTTTCCAAAATGCTGCGTCTCTGACTCCAGTGCATCCTCCGCCACATTGTCTAGACGTTTACCGATCACAGCAAACCGCGACAGTGCAGTGTCAACGTGGGCTGGTACGCCTGAGCCCATCGATAAAGCCAAATGTGATGCAGACAACATCAAACGCAGCTGCCCGTAACGCTGCACCACTCCCCGAACCCGCTGACCGCCGCGCTCGAGAAACACACTGACCTCGCAACCAACGGTTGGCAGGTACAGCCACTTCTGCACACAGAGACACAATCCCTCCTCGGGTCTTGCTGGGCCCGTTGTGGGACGCCCGTTTGAGCGAGTTAGCAGACGAAGTCCCTCCTTCACGCGTCTACTGCACTGCAGTGCGCGCATGGCGTCTGGCACGGTGTGAAACTGATTCAGCTGATTCATCCAGAAAAAGAGTTTCTGGCAAAAAATATCGCGCTCAAGCGGTGTCTGGGCACCGGTCGGCGGGAGAGTGCAGCAGGCACGCAGCCGATCAAGCCCACCCTTATCCCGTTCGTCATAGAGAGACCAGTCCCACGGCGCCCCCCTGGGAATGCCAAGTTTGATAAATACCGGGCCTGTGATTTGATGTTGAGCACATGCCTGCTCCACCCGGTTGGTTAACTCCTTGCTAGTGGAAGCGCTACCACCGATCAAGTCCTCTGCTTCCTGCAGCGTGAGGGGGACATAGGCGCACGGCATCGGCCGCAGCGCCTTCGGTACAAGCGTCTCAATGGCCTTCTGGGGATCACTCACGAGCTCAGATACCTGTTTTCCTTCCAACTCGCTTAGGCAGGATAACGCATCTTCCTCCTCGATGCGCGGGCGCTTGCGCACGGTGTGCTGATAGGCTAGCCGATGCACGCGGTGGCATGAGGTACCAAAGATACAGTCCTCTTCCGCGAGCGTGTGGGGGCACCACTTGGGCACAGCCCTGCCACGATAGGCAAGCTCAAGGCCGCGGGTATTGGCCAGCGTATTCTTTAGCACTTCTTGCCCTTCAATGACAATAAAGGGTGAATACACCGCCTCCGGCAGTGGTGCCTTTTCCTTCTCTACAATGCGAAGTTGGAGCGGTGGGTACTGCGTGCCAGGTTGCTCGGGTATGATCTTGGTCTTGCACGCAGCGAGTGCTTCTTCCTCTGTGGCGTAGAGGGCCAGTGCGTAGCCCTTGCTCTCAAGGTGCATCACCAGCATGACGCCAGAGGTTTGGTCAGCAAGTATTCGGCGCAGTCGTTCATAGCGTGGGTCGCGATGGGCCTTTGAGTGACTGGCGCCCGCCGAAGCCCCGTCGGTGTGAAGTTGCTGGAGGAGAAACTCGGGGATGTTGCTGATGAACACAAATGTTCTCATCACGCAGAGGAGGGGTTATAACACTCTAAAGGAAGTACACAGGCCTGCACTCACCCACCTGTCTTATACGAAAGTCCAATTGCAAGTAGCCCGAGAATGTAAAGCGCAACAAAGAAAAGGAAAAAAAACACACGACAAACCGAAAGCACGCAGGCGAACATGACCCGAAGTAAGTCGTCTTATCAGACGCCACTCCTTTCCACTACATCATAAATGATACCCTAGGAGGGAAGAATGCCCAACGCCTCGCAAACCCCTCTTGGCACCGCTATGCTTTGTTTCACGTGGGGTGTGTGTTATCTTGTGTGCGCAGGGGAAAAATCCACCCACCCCTCCAAAGGTCATCGGGGTGGGTAGCACTACAGCAAGAACAAAAGAAAACAGAGAAGTACGCTCACCCATCGCTTAGAACCGGGGTGGAAAACATTGGGTGCTATTTTCCAAAGCTACCGGTGAAGAGAGAGCCTATGGTGGCTGGGATTGACGGGGTGTCGGCGACGCAAGGGGATGATCCATGTCAACGTTTACCTGTAACCAGGTCGCTCCCCCACCACCCATTACGTATGGGCTCCGTACGTCATTCGTTCACAACAGTAAATGATCGCCAGTAACAGTGCATGCACGTCCTCGTGCGACCGCGGCGATCCACTCTACATTATGCGCACTGATCCCCCCTCTCCCTACTCGTGCACGTGACTTCTCTCGTTCCAGCATTGGTGAACGACCACCACATGCTCTAGCGCGGCCCCGGAGATCTGGTAGAGGTCTTCCAAAATAGAGGCAATCGCTCCAACCATGAACGCGGTCTGACGGTATTCCTTACCTACGGCTGCGGATGCTATGAGGGCTAGCTGAATCGATTCGTCCAGATGCCGAACCCCCCGAACAAGGCAAATATAAAAATATTCCACTGCGTCCACCCAGTCTCTTGTAGTTACATAGGTCTCCAGCACGGTATGAACAAGGAAGGGATTGCGTGTGTGTTGATAGAGACGTGCCGCTTGCAGCGCCCTCGCCCACGCCCCACAGTGCAGTGCAGTGCGAATGGCGAGTTCGACCACACGGGGAGCTGGTGTCCGCTGGGTGAGCAGGGCATGCTGCAGGATGCGAAAGCCGATTTCCCATTGTTGTCCCCTTTTGCAGGCTTGCATAGCCGTCGCGACAGTAGTCATATCGAGCCGCATGCGTGATGTCATGTGACCGAAATACTGCAACGTTATCTCCCACGGCGCGCCGCCCTCGCTTGCCACCTTGAGAATATCACCAGCTGAATGAAAAGGGAAGCAGCACGCATCTATCGCCTGCTCATACACGCTGATGGCTTCTTCCCATTCGCCCCTCGCCTGCAAGGCCTGCAGCGTTACCGCAACGGTCTGGCGAGTCCTCATGGCGGCCTTCACGGAGCACTTCCACTTCCCGCCTGGTCGAGCCACCGCCGTCCGAGGAAGGGATAGTGCTGTGATCAGGTTGTTACCCTCCTCACCCCCGGGAGTCATGGAAGGCGCATCCACCTTCGATCCCGCTCGTGCCCCGCCCTCGGCGCGCTCCTGCAATAGCTGGATATGTGTCAACGGGAGTGGAAGGGCAGTAGGAGAAAACCACGTCAATGCGTACTGCCACAGGGTAGCTGTTTGCAACAAAGCGTAACGTATGGTGTGTACAACGGAAGTAAGCTCAGGTGGAATAGAGACCGTAAATGGCCAGCACGCCGTGACTGCTAGCGAGTGGCCGGTGACCGCATTGTACCTAGCACAATGTTCATTCGCAGGAAACGGGGCAAGAACCTCAGTTGGCGAGGAAGTCGACGGTACGTCACCACCCCCACTGGTAGATGTGTGCATCGGCGTGCGAGGCATTCCAGTTGCTGATGGCCCGGCCCCAAGGGCGCCGCTCTGGTCCACAGAATAGTGCATAAAGCTGGCACAGGCTTCTTGCCACCGCCCTTGTCGCACAGCTCTGGTGATACGGGCGAGCGCAGAGGCCAGCTTCGACTGCTTGAGCACTGCTGAGGTCAACTGCGACACATATTGACGTATTACTGGGCTTCGCAGTACAAGATCTGGTCTTTCCTGTTGAATAAGTTGGTGTATGTACAGGCCTGCACGCCAACGGCCGTGCAGCAGCGTCGTTCGCAGTAGCCCCTCCGCCGCCCAGGCCGAGCTCGCCTCTCGAGTGTTCGCCCTGTGTGTTCCTTGTAACGTCAGCCTCACCAGAGTCCGCAGCCGCTCCTCACCCACCTCACGCCATACATCCGCCGCCACCACCAGCTGTAATACATGGGCAGCACTTTGCACTTGAGCTCGGAAAGCGCATTTGTCGAAGCACCGTAGTGCCCTGCACCAGCGGTGCTCCAACAGTACGTTTACCGTCTGAATGTCACCAGCACAGCCAGCAGCAACGTGGTGGTCTGAGGCGTTGCGGACTGTTGACGGAACCACAGTCCAGGCACAGTGCAGCAGGCTCAGCTCCCTCCACGACGTGCCCTGAAGCGTAAGCGCGGCATGGCGAAGTAGGGCGACATATCCAGACGAACCTACCGGAGTGAAGGGAAGCAGACGGAGGGCTTGCTGCCAGCTTAGGCGCCCCCCTACTATCTGTTGAGCCAGGGCAGAAACAGTAAAGGAGGACACGAACGGAGCCAGCTGCACCAGCGCCTCCATTCCCGCATCCCCACAGTACTTCGCTCCTAGAGGAACCTTCCATTGATACACAACATCAAGCGGGTGCACTGGCCTCACCTGAGGTTCTTCATACTGCATCCTGGACGCCACCGCACTCAGAGCTGCCTCCCACATCGTACCAACCGCCATGTACGTGTCCATCGCTTCCAAAACACGCAGCAGCTCGCGCGATACGAGGCAGAGCAGCCCTACACTGCGAGGCTCGCGCTTCCCAGAGACTTTGCTTGAAAGAAGTGAAGATGGGTCGAGACATACCTCCGCCCGCCGCAACCCATACACTCGGCAGAGCGACTCCGCCTGAGTATCGCTCAGCAAGAGGGAAACACACGCAGCAGGGCGGCGAAACGACGGAAGGCGGAGATTCCCGTCGGACGCGGAGGACAAGTTGGGCTGTGGAGCCAACAGCTGCCGCACGCTGCACAGCACCACGTAAAGATCCTCCAGTGAGAGGGCATCCACGGTGCCACTCCGCTCCATCACCTGAAACGAGAGAAGACTGAGCGCAGCGCGCACTGGCACGGGGTGGCCTGCGGCGTGTTGCCAAACATCCGCTGGAGAGAGCCCCGATCTGGAAACCGGTACTGCCCCAGTACACCCTCCATGGCAAGAAAGGCGGATAGACACAACCGCACAGCGAAGCAGAGCGGCAAACTCTGCTACGGAGAGATGTGCTGTGGGTATCACACCCACACGGAGCAATCTGTAGTACAGGGAAGTCCATGCTGTAGTCGTTGTCGCTCGCTGAGCACCAGGTGGCAGGAAGACTGCTGGAATGTGTTCCGTCTCCTTGGCGTTGACAAACGCGAGAGCAACCAGTACGTCTGACTCCTTCACGAATCCCAGGTGATCAGCCGCCTTTCGCGACTGCTGCCGCCCTTGGTGTGGATGCATCTGCCACAGCCTCATACACTCCTGCCAACAACCGTGCTGTGCAAAGAGGTACTGCAGCGAAGAGAATGCTTCTGGGGACAGAGATTGTGCTGCATGTAGCCAGAAAGGGCGAGAGGGGCTGCTCGTCTTCATTGCACCTACATCCTCTACGGAAAGACAGGTGATGAGCTGGGTGTTCCAATTGCATAAGTGTGTGCAAAGGGTGACACCCCTTCGCCAATCCTTCTGCTGACTACACAGAGTCATTTGCAAAACTCTGTCCGAGAAAGTCAGCGCGGTACGCAGGCGTTCATGAATCGTCCTCGCCTCTACATCCCCGCGATTGCTGCCTTCCACACGATCTAGGTAGGCATACTGAACGATGGTTGGCTCCAGTTTACCAAGGGCGCTATAAACGCTGAGAGTGGTATCCCATACAATGTCACTAACTTGCGGTTCCTTCCGCCGCATCGCCACAGCATAGCCGCTGCTATCACCCACGAACAGACACAGGAATTGCTCCAGCAGAGCCAACAGCGACGTGGCCGCCTCCACCTGCCCACGGCTCAGCGGTGCGTCGTAGGCAGCTACACCTTTTTGCATCACCCGCCGCACAGCAGGAGGTGGCTCGGTCGCGCTAACTGGAAGCGATGACATCGTCACCCTGTGGGCACCTAATGTGTCAACGGCGCCTTGTACATTAAGAGCACAGCCGTTGCCCAGTGTAACTGCGATTCGCTGAATGTGTTTGCTGCACCACTGCAGCAGTGCTATTCGCTCTTCCGAATCCAGTCTGCTCGTGCGCATCATACTGGGGCAAAGAAAATGTTCTGTCGCCGTCGCATCCGCGTGCGCCGCGCACAGCCACAAATCCTCCATCGATGGTGCTACTTTGGTCCCTTCGGGTGGTGCTACCACCGTTGCGCCAGTGGTGCTGAGGAGAGCCGAGGCTCCTGGGATACCAATACAACGATTTACTGTGGCACAGTCAGATGTGGCTCCCTTACAGTACGCCCCCACTCTGCTAGATGCTTGCAGGGCCTCGTGGGCCTTTGCTACAGTGAGCCGCGCCCGTTCCACCAGATGCCGTAAGTGCCCTAGATAATCGACGACTGATGAGAACGCATGGGGCTGCTGCTCTTCCATATCCCACATGCTCCCATGGGCCATCCACTGAGCCAGAGTTTCACGCACTTCCCACAAAAAGCGCGGATCACGCCGAGAGGTCGCAGGTTCCGGTATAGAAGGCTGTCCAAGAGAGTGTACTCGCACCATCTCACTCCGCCTGGTTGCCGAGAAAAAACATACATCGCGGGCAGCCAACTGTTGGCCCTGGCGGCTCTTATCTCGGAGTAACGTTTTGAGTTGGCGGGGGGACGACTCACTCCATTTTGTTTCCCAATCAATAGTGGTGCGCCAGCAGGGTGTGAGGCCCCTTGTACTGCAACGCATCCGTGCAGTGCACCCGTGGGGTATGGAGGAGGGTAGAGAGGATGAGGGGTTCGCTCCAATATCAACAAGAATAATAACAAACACACAAAAAAAAAATAGTATGGAACCTGCTACTTCGCTTCTTAGCACATGCGACGTTTGCAGGTACTGAACTACCCGGACGAAGTCCACTTCTCGGTAGTATTCTTCACCTTTCAAAGTAGTGTCAGGCTGCATGGAGGAACAGGGGCGGGAGTGATGAAAAGAAAAAAATGGAGAGGAGCTGTCCGTAAGACGCACCGGTCGCCAACGACGGACCAACATATCCGCAGCTTCGCAGTAGGATAGAATCCCCGCCCACGTTCACCAACCGCCCCGTCGCTCTCCCGCAGGCATGATGTACTTCAGGTCTACGTCCTGCCCATACTCTGCAAGCGCTACCCTAGTCATCCGTTGCACACACACACACACACACACACACCTCAACACGAAATATTCAGTAGAGGTTGACATCCTCGACACAACGGCATGAGCACCCAAATATGGGGCATTTGCGGTGTACCGAAAACCACTGCTGCATGTGATGCGCGTGCCCACCATGGCGACATCCAGCGCACCACACATAGGATTTCCCCATGTCATTTTGACGAAAGGCGATCATCCGCTGGCAAATGGAGCACCTTGTTTGCTGAAGTGACATAGCACTCATTAGGGCTCGAACGGTCGAAGGTGTCAATGGGTCGCCCTTTCCACGAACAGTACGGCAGGGGATGGGAACGTCACTGGCCCCGGTTGATGCATCAGGCGCGAGTAATCCGAGAGGGGCGGGGGAGGACGATGGAAAAGGACCGCGAGAGGAACAACGGACCTGGACGTTGAATGGCACCGCTTGCGTAGGTCGGGTTACTAAGACACCACCCTCTTGTCGGGACACCGCCTCGAGTTCGTCAGGATCGGTTCCATTGTACCTCTGACGGAGATACGCCTTTTGTAGCCGCTGGCACGCGATATCGAACCGTGTACGAGACACAAACAGTTGCTCGCTGTCTAAGAAAAAGCGGTAGGCCTCCGCCCACCACTGCCACGACGAAGAGGCGTCATCGTCAACTGGCTGCACCCGGTCAGGAAAAGCGGCGCTACCGTTCACTGCGCCATGCGGAGCCCGGGTTACGCAGTCCCCAGCGCAAGGAGATGGCTTGGGCAGCGGTGGCAGGGCGGTGTCATACAGAAGCCAGGTTGAGCGGTCGCCGCCGTTTCTCAAAACGGATTTAAGCGCTGAGGTCATGCCAACGGTCTCCATGCCGGGTGCCTTGTGTAGGTCATGTGGAGTAGGGTCTGAGTGGCGAGATGGGCCCCTCACGATCGCCTGTCCACTGCTGGCGGTACCGTGTTGGGCCGCCTGCATCTGTTGCTCCGATGCAGAAGCAACGATGGTATTTCCAGATGTGAAAAAAAGCGGCTGGGTGGTTTCTACCGCAATCCGCGCATACATACACGCCCCCAGTTGGAAGTTCCCCGTGGTATCGACGATTGCTTGCATCATGGGGTATGTGCTAGCCGAGATGCCGTGAAAAAGCATCAGAGCCGAGGTTGGGCTGCAGCTCGCCCACAGCTGCTCGTGTAGCAGTTTCACCAGTATTTTCGTTTCCGGAATGAGCAGCGTGGCGATGGCAACGCGGTCCCACAACGGCAGCTGCTCGTTACTGAAGATGCGCGCGCTGTGAAGTTCACTGTAGTCCCCTTGTGCGCTGAGAAAGAGAAACACCACCAGCAGCCACGGGCTGAGGGAGCGCATAAATGCCTCGCGAACATGAGCGGCCGTATCCCGCATGGCGGCGCAGGTGTCCCCACGCTGTCTGTGAAGCAGATTAGCTACAAACACGTAACTGGGTGACACGTGCTGATAGGGGCCTAGTATGGCGGCCGCCTGGGAGAACCTGCCATGCAGTACTTCGACCGCCACGGCCCGCTCCACATCCTGCAGTGTGTGTCCGTTATCCGGCAGTGTCTCCATCGGCGTGACGGGAGGTAGCCAGCGCAATACATGAAGGAGTAGCAGCCGCCGCGTGTCACATGCATACTCGCTCGTTCGCAAGGACACCCTGTGATACCTCTTCATCCACTCGCAGGCCATCATGCGCTCCATTGAAGGTGCATTGGCCGACTGCAGCAAGGCTACCACGCTGGGTACACTGCCCGTGGCCCGAATAAGCTGCACATCCTCGAGAGTAGCCACAAATGAGAACAAATTCACTAGATCCTCACTGCCAGGTCGATTTAATTCCCGCAGCGCACTCACATTCTGCGCTGCAGATATGCCAAAACCGACGTTCAGTCGGTCCTTCATCTGCCGCTCGATGTCTTGGATGGTGACTATGTCCGCCGCACACAAAGCCGCCCCGTGCCCTACCAAAACGCTGCCTTCATCATGCCACGTCACTATAGCCCCGCCCTCCACCGGCACCACCGCCACCTCACCAGCCAAATTCATGCCCACCACAGTGGAGTAGGCCCCGTGCCCGATCTTGACCGGCGCTTTATAGCTGTCGGCGTCGACAATGAACGCCTTCGCATTGCGGGCAAGGGCGTGAATCGAGGTGGGAAGAGTGCTTGCTCGCTGGCCAGCAAGGGCCGGCTGACGTGGATCCTGACGACATGCACGACGGTTGGGATGTTTCGCCTTTAGCTTCTCACGAGGTTGAGCAAGTTGGACGGCCAGTAGGTTTTCGCGTAAAGGCACAGCGGTCATGCTGTTGAGCACACACTGGCCTTCATCCTCAGCGTGCGCCTGAGCTAGTGTTTCCAAGTCTCGATTGGCGTACCAGTGCACGCGAGAATGAAACAAAGAGTTCGGCGCACCAGCAGCGGCAGGCGTCTGCCGCATGCCAGATTCGGCTGCCCTCCCTGCGTGCAGGTGAGCCTGACTAGGAAGGGTGTCACCATTTCGGCGACAGCTCTTCACAGGTGGTGCCACTTGTGTTGAAAGAGCTGAGGTGGCCGCCGAGATGTACTCAACGTTCATGAGAGAGTGCAGTGGCAGGCGTAGTCGCTGGTCGTAAATCCACCGGTACTTACAGCGGGGCACGATGCACTGGGTGTCCGACTCTACAGCAGACTCGGTCGACCTGGTGGGGTCATCGAATGGGCTCATCTTCTCGGTGTGCTTCAACAGTCGCAGCACGCGGACGTGTCCTTCCTCCGCGTTGCACACAAGCAACTCCAGCTCAAAGCTGAACTTCCATGTAAAGGACAAAAAACCGCCGCCAAAGCGTGTAAAGAACGTATCTAGCCGCCGCTGCTGCACCACCTGCAGACAGCGAGCTGAGGTGATGACCGCCGATGATGATACCCCAGGAGTGGCCGCCCGAATAGGTGAAGAAAACGCCGAAGCGCTAGCCAGAGATACCGCAGACTCCGGTTCACCTACACCATTCGTACCGTTGCGCTTACCTTCTTCTGACCACTCCAAAATGCTCAAGAGACAGCCGCCGTCCTGGTCCAGCGGATGTCCCTTCCGCTGGCTCCCGTTCGCGGGAGACATAGTGGATGTATCCGTCCGAAGGTATTGGGCGTTGGTGTTCCACCCATAGGAGAGCAGACCCACCAGCGGGAGGAAAGGGTGGCAGTACAGGAAATTACAGCCCATGCCCACCATGGAGGCCACTGGCTGCTCCGGTTGATCCGAGCTAAAGATATACGTGCCCCGCTCGCCACCCACCGCCACATACCCATTTGCTGGGAAATAGTCGCTCGTGGTCAGGATACCGCTATCAGGCAACACGCAGCTGGAGACGAGCCGTATGCGCACGCCCTCTCCTTGGCCATCCTTGAACACTCGCTCCACCCGGGAGCTCGGATGGCTACTGATACTATGAGATAATAGACTGGAGGCCATCCCTTTCGTGGCCGTCTGTACGGGGGCCGGTCCCTCGCACGGGGATGGAACCCTCTTTCCGGGCTGCCCATGTACCTCCGTCAGGGTGACGTGATACCACTCTACCCGCCCCGATGTGTAGCCAACCAGTACGAGTGGCTTATCACGCATCCACGTGATGGTCGAGGGCACACCAGGACGAACAGAGCCAGAGAAGCCCCCAGCTGTCAGCCGATGGGCATGTCTAGCTGAGCGAGGGACTGGCAGCAACCCCTCACCTAAACCATCGCCTCCATCCTCCGGTGTTGCCATTCCGATGGACCCCGAAGCGGAGCCCCAAGCACTGCTTGCGCTGCGCTGGAAGGTGCCAGACGGAGATAGAGGTGCATCATCCGATAGGGCTATCGCATCGCCCTCTTCCACAGGTGAGGAGTGGTGCTGGCGCCGCAACTGTTGTCCTAGAAGAGCTTCACGCACCGACTGCGGGTCTTTACCGGGAGCGTAGATAAGCACCTTGGAAGCCAACACAACCAAGGCCACAAATCCATTTGCCGTACCAACGCAGGCGATATCAGCGTCGTACAGAGAGCGGTTGGCGATACTAAAAAAAGAATTTTGTGGATGAAATACGTCGGGAAGCGTGACAGCGTGCTCAATGTGTATACGCGGGTCATGGGCGGAGGGGATACTACTGGTACCTCCCGTAGTGGAGGGCCCTGCGGGCCTCGTGACATCCCGAGCCGTATGCACCTCGGTTCGCTCCTTCCCACTTTGGTCCCTGTGCGAAGACGACGGGAAGTTAACCGTGAAGTAAGTGAGCGTCCGGTTGGTCAGGGAGCCAAATCCGTTATGGGTATCTGGCTGGCACACAAGGTACTTCATTACCGATCAACAGACCTAACCTCACAGCTCCCGCGCCTACCTGTCTTATCCCGTCGGGAGGCCTACCGAAGACGAGGAGGAAAGGAAACCAGGTGGGCAAGTCGCCAGCCTTACGGATCCGCCGAAACGACTTGATGCTGCCTATGAACCGTACCATCATACATGTATGCAGAGGATAAGAATGGGCATGAAGGAAAGAGGCTTCCACAGCAACAGGAGTTACACCCACACGAGCCCCACCACCAGAGCACATCACAGAACGTCTGAACACGATAGCTGTCATTGCTCCCATGCCACGGTCACGGTCACACACGAGCCCCATAGTTTACTCCACCCCTTGCCCTTTGCAGCACTGGCAAGGGCAATCCTCAACAGGGCACTTTGTGTGCTTTGCGAACCAGTCGCGCAGATGGTTCCAGTGCCCACCATGTAAGCATACAGTGCACCACGCAAAGGACCTCTCTGGAAGTAACTCCATCGCCCTGCCTTCCATTCGCTCGCCACAGACGGTGCACATCGGTGTCTGCCACTGGCGGCACTCAGGGTTTCCACAAGGAGGGGCGTGCTTGCGTGCGGTGCTGGAGTTCGCCGGTGTGTTACCTTTGCTCGGCGCGGTGGTGTGCATGGGCTGACCGCAGTTACAGCGTAACTCCACCGTGCGCCGCTGATCAATAAAGTTACCCGGCTGTACGTCTGCAGGTCGCCCAGTCAACGCCCGGTCACCGCCGGGGAACCGGAGAGTGTGCTTGATCATGCTATGAGTGGGCATACGCGCTGTAGGTACTCCGAGCTCAAGTGCACCCAATGTAGGGAAGGACTTCATACCCTCGCCCGCCCTGTATAGAGAGGAACCTGCAAGACACGCTTCGTTACGCAGACGGGCTGTCTTGATCCACTGCAAATCATGATGGCACCGCAGCATGGAGTGGCCTTCGTCATTCAACAGTGTACGATAGGCATCATACCAGACCTTGTAAGCAGTTGTCCGTGTGGGGCCAAACGCCGCAACATAGCACAGTGGGCTCTGCACATCGGCCGTCTCATCCACGTACCGCTGCAATGCAGCGTTGTTGGATTCATTTCCCTCCACCACCGTTGCTAACAGAAGCGAGCACGAGCCATACGGTTCGCTCAGTGTGGTATGTGCAGAATTCGACTTGGGCAACCAGCCCAGTGCTGGGCGCTCGGGGTGCTTCGCCGAGCTGACAGGTGGCGAAATCCCCTGTCTTGCGTAGTACTGCTGATAGACCATACCTTGCAACGCCATGTGCAGGTTGCGCATGTGCACCTCCGCGTAGTGGGAAGGTAGGAGTAAAGCGGCTGCCAACGCGACTTGGTCCGAGAGGGGAATTAGAGGAAACTGCCGCAGCAGAGAAAGCACGTAGTCGTGCTGGTCCTCTAAGGAGAGGCGCTCCATGCTACATGGCGGGGGGCCGGGACGTTCTTCTTGGGCAGGAGCATCTGTGCGCAGTGCGGGCCGACCTGCAGAAATGGTTGCCGCTTGCCGTGGCATGGCGCTCCTTTCGTCACTAGCAGCTTTCCTTTGGGCTCGCCCCACGGGGGACAGCGTACGACCTTCCGCTCTGCTTGCCGGCAGCGAAGGCGGCTCCGACGGCTCCTCAAAAGTAGGGGTGGCACCACCCACACGCGGATTAGCAGATGAGCTGGAGCTGGGAGAAGCAACGGGACGCAGGCTACGCCGCCCTACTATGATATCCGCAACGAAGGACAGTGCAAGGGACATCCAGTAGCTATAACCGTCTTCACTAACGGCATGCTGATCAAAACTGGGCGAGTACTCCATGCTGGCGACGGCAGACAACTCAAAGGCAATTGCGGGATAATGGGGATGAAGCGAACTGTGCAGTAAGAGTAACTCCGCAGCATCGCTCAGACGCTCCAGAAGAATAAAAATAGCCACACGGCGCTCCACCACCTCCTGAAGGCAGGACATTCCGATGCTGTCTTCTGGTTGCAGTAGGTCGGCGGCAGTAGAACTACCCGCTCCCCCCGTAGCGGCCTCATGAGGTTCATGGCCGTCCTTTCGGGGTTCAGACCTGATCGGCGATGTGAGTGAGGCGTCACGATGCCCCTCGCAGGGCCTCTGCCGCCCCACCCATCCCATTGCTTGAAGGATGATATGGCGGAGTGCACCAACAAGCACTGACTGCGGTGCAATAGTGGCCTGTTGTTTAGTGGGCGAGCTCCGTGGCAAGTCCAGACCGCGAACTCGCTCCACAGAAAGTGCTACTGGGAAGGCGCCCCCACCTGGCGCCCCCTCACGCGGAGAGGCGCTCTCATTACAGGCAGAAACTCCGATTGCGTCCGACAGGCCCTGCCCGCTCTGCACAAAAGAGAGGCGGGAATGAGAGAGCCCCATCTGTGCTCGCCTGCTTCGCTCTTCCATTAACAACTCGAACAGGCTTGGTATCACCTTGTTCATCGGTAAGGCGGCACTGGATGGAAAAAGGAGCTCGGCCACCGTCAGCCCGTACTGAAACATGGCGTAGCATTCCCTGTCCCTTCCCTCCTGCAGTAGCACCCGCAGGTTGACCCTGGGGTCCGTCGAGAAGCCGTGATGTAGGCGAGAGAGTAAGAGGGCTACCCGGTCTACCCGATCCACAGCATGTAGTAATTCACGAGAGGACGCAAAGGCTCCCTGCTCACTAGTAGCCTCAGTCGCTACCTGCGCCACACCCTCATACGATGTAGACATCGCAGACAAATTATTCCTACGGGCTATGCCTCCGGTTAGTCTTGAGCGACGGTCATCGCCCTCAGCCCCGGCATCTGGCCCACCTCCAGATGCATCATCCCTTACCAGGGGTGACGAGCGTATCCGAAGGTCTCCCTGCTGAAGGGGCGGTGACAGGGCGCAGCTGATGCCAAAGACATTCGGTCCCCCAGCCACCAGTGGCACACCGTCGTACATTGTAACGATGGTGCCTTTTCGATTATACACTTGAGTGTACAGCTCGCCATCATTTGGGTTCAGCAGCAGCAGTTGCGGTAAGTTAGTCCGGCATCCACGTCCCACGGGAGAGCGCTCAGATTGGGACAGGGGTGGAGAAGACTGAGGTACCCAGGCAACGGCGGCAGTGGGCATGCGCGCCTGCACGCAGCACTTGTCGGCTGGCATGGGTTTCATGCGCATTGAGAACAGAGTGCTTCCCTCGGCATTGTTATTCTCCGTCGACAGAGCGAGGATGTCTTCCTCGGCGCCGTCCTCCGACTCGGTCTCTCTCCAGCTGTACATTCTAGAGTGGGTTGTGCAGTGGTGGCCCCTGTCCCTACGGTAGTCTTGGTGGTTACTGTCCGCATCACTTTCCACCTCACCGTCATTGTCCATGGAAGGCTGCCGGACATCCTCGAACGAATGAACACGCAGACCACCGCTCCTCGTCGAGCTAATGACCGTCATCGGCTCAGACAAACTCCAACAGAGGGAGGTGTATCCAGCGGCGGTGTAGACTCGGTGCGACACGGGCCGTCCACACATTCGTAAGTCCCACAGCTGCACCATGTCTTGGTTGTGCTGGGTAGCAACTGAAGCGACATAACGCTTGGAGGGGTCACAGGCCACTTTCTCTGCGTAGCAGAGGACATGTGACGACGCCCCACCCCTTCCTGCCCCGTGAGATCCGAGGGCCGGGTGGGGTGTGCCAAATACCCCTGGCGGGGCGCCGAGATAACGGATGCCACTGTCAGGGGACCGGAGATCGAGCACCTCGGCATAGTACCCAAGGCCATCCTTTCGACGAGCGGCAACCACTGTGAGGTGGGACTGCGGGACCCAATCCATGTCCGTAATGGGGCCCTGCAGGGAACGCTCCTGAATGGTGCTATGGTGTAACCTGGAAGACCCCTCTGCATGGCGCGAAGAAGCTGCTCCCCTCGTTGCCCGCACGCCTTCGGTCGTGTCCACCCACTGATGAGAGGCCGCGAAAGGCGCAACACCGGTGGCGTAGTCGCCGCTCTCAACACCGCCCCCTGTATACTCGACATCCAGCAGCTGCACAATGCCATCCTGCCTGCCTAACGCCAGAATTGCCGCATTGCGAGGGTCCCAGCCGGAGGAACTAATTAGCCCTTGACCGCAGGGGGCAGAGCTCACCACACCGGCAGTTCGATACGTACAAAACCCCTCTTGGCTCTCTGGCTCACCAGGGTCATGAATAGGCGCCGACCCTGCTGCGTGGTTCCTCCACTGGAAAGATTGCCATCGGAGGTCGTCTGCTCCACTGGAAACGCTGCCCAACGGATGCGGGGGAGCCATTCTGGAGGTGAGAGATGCCGGGGTCCGGGGTGCTGCAAACAGCATCGAGAGCTCTGGCGCACTCTCGCACCCAATCCACCCACCGCCGTACTGATCCGAAACAAAGAACCGAACCTGGTCGCTCGCACAGCTGAGGGAGAGCGAGGTAGGGAGCATTCCGTGCGGGGAGGCGGTGGCCTCCTGGCCGTCGCCACCTGCGTAAGGGAAGGGCTCTACGTCCGCCTGCGTAGCATATGAGTTCCCTGTTCCGAATTCTCCCGCAGTGCTCTGAGGCACAGGGATACGACTAGGAGACCCAGTGGGTATAGCAGATGCGGCAGTCCTGCTGTGGCCCTCGCCATGAAAGGGCATGCGATGGCCAAAGAAGTTGCCAACGTCGTAGCTGCGTAATGGGGAGAGAAAGGGACCCCATCGCTTGGTGGTGTATGGCGAGGTGCCCACCGCCCGCGAATTATTCCAGCGTGGAGAAGCGGCGCGGCCCGAGACGGTCTGATCACAACGAGACGCTGGCTGGGTCCAGTGGTGATCGCCCCCCTCCTCCACACCCATTGGCTGGTATGGAAAGCTGGCGGAGGAGGGACTCGCAATGGGTTGGCCATCATCACGAGGAAGGACGGTACCGCTGCCCATGCGCAGCTCCAATGGTACCTTCGTTCGAGAGAGCCCCTTCCCCTCCACTGATGCCGCTTCTTGTATTACCAGGCTGGCGCTGACGGCATATATGGAGATACGGGATGCCGTAGCTGTGGCAAAGATGCCCGTATCACCCGGCTGCCTGCAAAGCAGCATGTCTTTTCGACACTTAATCTTTCCACCGTGGGTGCAGTCTGTTCCAGAGGGTGGCACCCTCGTAACGAAACACGTTCTCTTCCTCTCCTCCTACCCCCTTCCCCTGCGTGAGTGTGTGTGACGATAAGGTGCAGCCCTTGCTACCAAAGATGTTTACTGTTGGTGTAGGGAGTGCCGGGGTGGTGCTGCTGGAGAAGCTGCCCACAACGTCACCAGCTGCATTCACTCTTGAAAAAAAAATCAACAATACTTCTCACCGCTGCAAAAGGACAGAAGCTGCTGCGGAGCGAACTGACAGGAGAAGATGGTACGAAAGACGAGTCTCGTTTGGCTCAACAGCCCATTCCCACAACCCATCGCGTTTTATCGCAGGGGAAGGTAGAGAGAAAAAAAAAACATCTCTACTGGGTGCCATACAGGCACCTTATCAGACGCTTTTCCTCGGACGCCGCCCCCTCCTCCCTCTCCCTCCCCCTCATTTTTTTTTGTGAAGTGGTATTAGACGGAGCAAATTGAATGCGAAGGACGGGAAGGACTACATCGGTGTAACAGCAAATAGACGCATTTAGTACCTCGGCGTACAAATGCACATACGCACGTAATGTACATCTAAAAAATGGCCGCAGTGGGCCAACAGATGCTCCTACCCTACCCTTCTCCCCTCCCTCAGCGTCCATCCCTGTTTCGTAGACCCGCACCTGTCCCCCCATCTACTCGTTAGCACACACGTACGCTTCTGTGTACAAGAATGCGCATTCTTTGTCAGGGAAAGGGCAAGCAGTTATTGTGTATAGCAAGCGTCATCACCACTAAGGAACACAAATCAACGTCCACCGTCAGTGCACCATAGGAAGGCTACGGTGGTATTCGGTAAAAAAACAAACTGAGAGGGAAATACGATGACGTCGCAAAAGCAACTGAACGTCACATTCACTGCATGCATAACAATAGTACAAAGCGCTACCATCATCCCAGTCATCACGTCATGCCCGGCATCTAACCACCTCACACACACGTTCACAAGGCATTTTTAGAAGAAAAAACATGCCACACAAAGCTAGCCGTTTGCGGAAAAATGCACCGCCTGCTATACAAACCAATCTGCCCATCACCTCCACACCGGCATTCATCACCATCACCTCTGCTTACTTGTTTCAGCGAGATAGACCCAGTCACTTTCATCAGAGGAGGCAGTCATTACCGTACCTTGGGCAGGCTTGGGCGGAGAAGACGTACCATCAGATCTAACCCCCGAGATGGTGACCGTTGCGGCATTTGGCAAGCCCTCCCCGCTGTGTAAAGCATTTCGCGGGGTTTCAGGCGCCGGAACTGTGATCGCGTGCCTTTCGAGGACGGTAGTAAGCTGCTGTGAACGATTTCTCTCCTGGCGAAGCTGCTCCTGTAACTCCTGCACTACCGCCTCTAGTGATGTCAACTTACTCTGCATCGCGTCCCATTCGACCTCTCGGTCAGCAGCATTGCCAGCGATGTACTTGCGCCGCTGGTCGTCGAGGGGGGTGAAGGGTGGTGTGACATTGGCTGATTCGCTGCTCGGTTCACGTGAGCCGAGCAGCACAGCATCAAACGTGGTTACAATACCATCCGCCACATGCAGGAACCTCTTCGCCAATTGGGAAGCAGGGTCGGCGTGACCGAAATCCCTATCCCCCGCTTGCGGCTGTTGCCCTTCGGTCTCCTGTGCCTCCTTCAGACGCTGCCGTTCCGACTCCCGCAAGCGTAGCTGAGAGAGACGAAAAAAGTACCGGTCGAAAAACTCATCCTCGGTGAGCGGGGGAGGATCGATGTGGTGAGAAGAGGTGGGGCTGCGCGCAGAGGACAGCGCTGCAGTCACTATAGGGCGATCGGGGGTAACCCCTTCTCCCCCTGGGCCAGTTCGGGGCGAGGCACCGTGCGTACTACAAGAATCGTCTGCAGATCGTACGAGCGATGCATACTTCTGTGCCACTGTCTCGCTGTTGTCCAGAATACGCTGCCGTGTGGTCTCCTTCACATCCCTCACTCGCTCCCCTGTGGCAACGGTGGGAGCGGCACTCCCAGTGGGGAGGGAAGATGCGCTTGTGCCAGGGTGGATGTACGAAGAGCTGAATGGGCATTCCCTCGACCACTTCGCGAACGTATTCTTCTCCTCGTCCGTAAAGGGGGCTGTGTACGTCTCATCAGACTCCTGAAACCGCTGGAGCTTCGCCCCTCCCAAGGGCATGGTCTGGGCGTCTGGCGTGGCTTCATCTCCCGCGTACAAATCGCTCTCGCCAACTACATTGGCCGTAATATTTCCCAGCATCTCCATATACGTCAGGGATTCTGTCCTCAGATTTGCAGCAAAGTCGCTGAGATCCTTTGAGATGGCGGACCACATGGCAATGACTAAGTCAATAATGTGAAAACAAAACCGTCAAGGTGGGAGAACGCAGGAAGGCCGATCCCCCTACCGAACGAACCGCGAGCAGAGCTCTGATGGCCACAGGATGACCGGGTATTAGCCCAGAAGGGACAGCGCTCCCTCAGTCTCCTGCCAGCCCAACCTCCTCGCGATGCGGCAGGGCAAGGTATCTATTGTTTGTCTATCACCTATAAAGGTGCGGGGACGAAGTTAGTAAAACAGGCGTCGGCGAAATTGAACAAGGTTTTCACAAATTTCGCACCACGGAAAAGAATACCCCAAAAGAAAGGGAAAGAAGACGACCAGTCAGATGAACCGCAGAAAACCTACGCAAGCAACGCAGAGTAGGAGAGGGATACAGACAGATATGAAGAATAGCGCACGACTCCGTGCGTAGTCAGAATTTCGCGTAAATGGGCACGGCGGAGGGGAGAAGGCTCGTACGCTCCCCACGCACTGACGATGAGTGCAACGAGTGCCTCAGGGCTTGTGACTGGGATAGGCTTTGTGCCGAAAAGAAAAGAGGGCACACTAAACCCTGGCGCATCACCGTCACGATGGATCCTAGCGACTCACACATCTACTCATTCTCATTAGATTCGGCGTCATGCATACACCGAGCACTGTTATGCGCTACGCGAGGTATACAATTTTTCCGTCACTCTTGCGCGCCAAAAAATCGCGATCCACCAGCCGCTGAAGCGCCTTCTTCAGCAAGTCGGCCGTTACTGGCAAGCGAGTTTCCTCCGGTATCTTCGTGAACAACACGTCTTGAGACACTTTCCGGTGGGTCTTCATGTACCGCACAATTTCCGCCTCCACCCGATGGATCAGCGCCTTTTCTACGTGGTCTGTGGTACCGATACCATCAATTGCTGCGCCTCCTGCTAGGGCGTGGGTGTGAAACGGGATGCGCACCTTAACGGATTTGGATGTGAAGTCAAGGTTCAGTTGTAGACGGTCCTGCAGGGTGAGTACATTCGCACCCACAGTATCGGCCTCAGGTGAGGGCTCTCGTAATAGTAATCGAAACTTGTCATGGCACAGTCCCAGAAGGGACCCTAACACCTCCGGAGATTCAAGGCTGAGATTCAGCTTCTGCAAAAGATCCCCCACTGACACCGCACCTTTCCCATTGCGCCCGATGTCTTGATCCAACTGCATCAACATCACGCACTGCACAACCATCCCGGTAAGTTGCCTCACCGTCCCCCCTGGCACAAGCGTTGCTCGAAGAACAGCGGAGCTAAGCTGATGATGCCATGTCAGGTGACGGCGTGGGTGGAGGTGGTGGTAAAACCGCTTCACGTCATGAGCAAGCTGCTCCCATGGAAGCGGTAATCGAATGTTGAGAGGGGTGCCCACAGGCCAGAATCCGTTGGTTAGAATGCGTGGATGTACTTCAATCTTCTGCAGGCGATCCACATCAGACTCGCAAAGGGTAGTCGCCTCTTCCGGTTCTGCAAGCTGCTCTTCTTCATTCACACTAGCCGAGTTCGCAGTGGTACCAGGCGGCGGGGCGCCTCGTCGCTCGACCCAGGACCGAAAGGCCTCTCCAAGCTCCTGGCATGCTCGTACATCACCAAGCATGCCCTCAAAATTGGACGTGAATGACGGCCCACAGATAAGCTTCAGAGTATTCATAAAGTATTCCTCCGCCTCCAAGCAGGCCACACGATGCGGGTGGAGCAGACGCCTCTCCAAGTCTTTCCAATAAAACGCCTCGAACATATCCTTTCTGGGGTGATAGGAAAAAAGCGTACCGATGCACTGAAGCACCTCATTCCCGTCCTCACCGGGGAAGGGCAATTTCGCAGCCCGCATCGAGGAAGACTCCGTGTGAGCGGCACTGTCCTGCAACTGACCCCCTGAGTGGGTACACCGCGCTGGTTGATGAAAAGGAAGTACTCCGGTCTCCACGTTGTGCAGCGTGAAGTCCAAATACCTGGCGAGCTGCTCGCAGAACTGCTTTGGATGCATCAACAACACCATCTCTAATGCCTCGTGGAGCTGAGTCCGGAACTCCTTCTCTTGGGCCTGAAAACTGTTCGCAATCACCCGCTGGCCCTTCTGAAGCAGTTGGATGAGCGATATCACCACGCTGAAAGGCTCCGCCCCGGGGAGACCGAGGCCTGCGCTATTGGAAACAGGCGAAGGAGAGAGCCGCTCCATCAGCACCTCACCAGCCTCCTTCACCGCATTGCGGAAAATACTCCGCAACACCGCCGCCTGAGTGGCATACTGACTGTTGCACATCAGTCGCCATACAAGTGCCAGTGTCTCGAAATCTTCAGCTTCTAGTAGAAGGCTGAAGTCGCGCTTGATGATCTCCAGCGCTGGATCGCCGAGAAACGCTAGGTGCGATGCTCCTTCCAACAACGGAAGGGAGAAGGATGGTAGGTACTCCAGGAGCCGCGCCTTCTCTAGCTTTGTCACGCGTTGTACCAAAGTAAAGTACGCCTTAGCTGGCACCTCTTCCTCCCACAATCGCATTGCGCACGCGCCATGATGGGCTTGAAGGGTAGCCACAGCTTCTGGCTGCACCGTCGTGTGGTACGTCTGTATGGCCATTGAAAGCTCGTAGAAGAGCCGTAGCGTGCTCCTCCGCGTACTGCCTTCCGCCCCCTCGGCAAAGGTATCATACTCGCTCTCTGAGAAGCACTGATCCAGATCCTGCTGCATGGCCAACAGAAACCCCGCCAAACCCTGCTCCATCACCTCTGGGGACCGCTGTAGCACGTTACGTAACCATCCTACCGCCATCTCCTCAATCGACTTCCCACCCTTGGCATTTTCCATGCACCAGCGACTGAAGTACACCCAGACCATTTGGATCTCTCGTGCGGCAGACACGTACCGCTGCCACTGGTTGGTAAGGAGGGAAAGAGCCAGCAAAGGCGCGTCCACCACTGCGGTATCCATAGGAAGCTGTTGGTGAAGGGCACGTATTATTCCTTCGGCGCAGGAAGTGAACTGCTCCTCAAGAAGCTGGTGCAGCTGCTCACCCGCTCCAAGGTCGTGGAGGGCCTTTACGCTCCGAAGAACGACTTCAGGAGAGTAGCCAACGTAACTGCACTGCGGCTGTTTGGTGGTCACAGCGCCCAGTACAAGGCGCACCATCGATTCTGCACTGTTCCAACTGAACTCACGCACCGCCTCAATCCCTTGTTGATGCTCAGGGCCCTCAGTAGGGAGAAGGCTGCATTGGAACACTACCTTCATGCTATCCACTGCCACAGGAGAGGGGAGGGAGGAGGGGGCGTTGTAGTAGGTGCCAGTGAAAACAATATCGAAAACGAGATGGATCGTCCGTGGACAGGTTCAAATGAACCGTCCGAAATAGAAATGTGTTTTTTTTTTTATTCTGGCACACAAAATGAGACGTGTGGTTCGTTGCTCGTTAACGAAGTCGCCGAAGTGATAGAAAAGAGAGTCCGTTCAGTCAAACAGCCATCCCTTCCACAGGCGGAGTGAGGTCCCTCCCTCCAAAAAACTCGCACACACGCACACACATACATATATATATCCAGCGGTTACCCAGGTAATGACGATCGTCACTAGGTGACGCATCATTACACAAAGTATATGCTGTGTGTGTGTGTGTGTGTGTGTGCAAGCAATGGCCACGCTCGCATAAACTGTACTCCCAATGGCTGTTTAATTGGAAATCAGTCACGGAGGATTGGATATCGGTATCATCCGCAGTAAAGGTTAAATACATGTATTTCCCTCCCTCTCTGTGCGACCGGCGTAGGGATATGTTGAGCAACCATCCTGTATCCCCTCACAGCAGAATCATGTCTGGAGCAAAAGCAGTTTACTTCACTGTTGGCGGCTGTTTAAAGACATGTTCGCTCGCCCAGCCCCTCGCTCCCTCAACTTATCCAGAATGTTTTGAGCTTCCTCCTCCGTCGGGGTCTGTTTCATTACGCAACGCAACACGGCTATCATGTCCTCCTCTGTGAGCAACTCTGACAAGAAAATAAGCACATGAAAGTCCGCCAGCTTCTTCGATAAAGGTCCGTTACGCCGCTTTGGATCCTCAAAGAAAATATCAAGGTTCCTCATCGTCGGCTTTGCTTCACCAGGACGTGAGATGCGCATGAACAGATTGCTAACCACGTCCGAGTTGAATTCCTGGACCGCTGTATAGCCCGTGAACCATCGTGTATCAATGCTGCAACTCGGTGGTTTACTAACGAAGTACTTCTCACCTTTTTCATTGCTCTCCGCGGATGCCACCTCCAGGGGAATAGTGCTTTTCACAAACGCCTCTGAGCAACCGTCGCTCACGCCAGTCCCAGCGTCCTCTGGCTCATGCAGCACACCAAGGCGGTAATAGTAGATACACTGCGGGGACACCTGCCAGGCTTCGCAGTGGACTTGGCCGTCAGGGGTAGCCTGCGAAAGCGTGAGCAGCACGCACTCATCCCCGGAGCAAGACTGCTCGCGAGCGCACAAAAGTATCTCGCGTGCAGTTAAAAAGGTTTCGCCCTCGCCTCGGCGTGGGTGGGTGCAAATGACACCAACACGCCGAAGGCCAAGGCCCTCAGCAATGGCGTCGACACGGTGGATACGGAGATCCGGAATGGGCTCAATGGTATAGGCATTGCCATGCTGCTCCGGTTCGTACACCGCATGTACCTCGATCGTCTTATCCTCGGTACAGTACTTGCCGTACAGAACGCCGTAGCGGTGGATGTTCCAATTCATCGAGCGTACAAATGTCTGAAATATGTTGATCGATGTAGCATCTACCTTCACAAGTTGTGTACGGCTGGCCACCCACCGGACTCGCGTGCGATCGATCGCCTCCATCAGCTTTTGCGATTCCACCATGTTCCCTTCCACGATACTCCCACCGATGAGCTTCTTATGCTCCATATCATGGAAATGTCCGGTGACAGGGCACACCTGTCGACTGTAACTAGGCATGTTACACCCCGGGCATATCGACAATTGTGGTTTCCACTGAGAAGCCGTAAGGCAATGACGATCCCGTCTCTCCTTCAACAGCTGCGCGACCGCTTCAGTAGGCATGGAGAGGGGTGGGTATATGCTTCACCCCTAGCTGTGTTTCTGTTATCTCCTGCAACTGGAGTAAGAAAGACACAAAAATAATTTGCGAAACAGCCAGTACACTAGTCAGATATCTGCTACTCTTGTGGTTATACCGTTGAGCGTAAGGCGCTGCAAATGATGGTTGGCAGTGTGGGAGGAGTGAGGAAAGCAAACCAACCAACTGCATAGAACGACGAAGGCTCTTCAGGTGCCTACCAAAACGCCCAATTAACCGCTGAAGCTCCAAGGGCGTGGGGCTTCGGCAGGATTATGTATTGTTACACCTTCGTGTGGTGGAAGAGGCAGATCGTCCTGTAGTTTGGAAAGGATTAGTGAATTGCGACCATTAACCGGTGCAGATTATGGTACATGCAAGCTGGTGCTGAAGGTATGACATGTTAAATCAGTTGATGCAGGACTCTAAGATCAGACATGGAGCAACATCCTCACTGCGTCATTGCTCAGCTCATGAAGAGTTATCAGGTTAAGTGCGGACGCATTTAATAGTTGGTCTAAGTCACAAAAACTACGTATGTAACGTGAAAAGAAACTAGAATAAACCAAAGGAGAATCGACGTTGGTCTCATACGCACATATACACATGCAAAGACAAGACATCGGACAGAACCTTTACCTCAGTACTACACAGGCAAGACACATCACATCGCGGCAGAATTACGGCACCAAGGCGTGTGCATACTCCTGCTGCAAAAAGAAAACACAGATCTGCACGCAGGCGAGACACTCTCCGCGCCCAACAGGGAATGAAAGGGTAATGCAAGGTTAGAAACTCGCCCATCCGCAAAAGCCTAAACGGAGAGGGCGCCCCGCTTCTACCACCGAAAACGAAGGGCTGTAAGAACCGCTTCCGAAGAAGCCAACGCACCCAGGCGAAGTAAGAATAGGAAAGCCATTGGATGGCAACCTGTCCAGCAGGCCAGGCAACCGTGAGCAATGACAAAGGGATGGTCTTCCCCACGGAAAGAAAACAACATACGGTACCAGCCCCGCCTCAGAGGGACCTTTCCCAACAGTAAGAGGTACTCACCCGTAGACTGCTCCCGTCGGCTTCAATGGGAAGCTTGCCACAACAGGGGCGACTTATCGTGGTGTTTTTTTTCTTCAATTCAGCGTATGCTTGATCTATACATGCCGCGCCCAGCTGTCTCCATTCTTATCCTGGGTAAGACGTGTGCAGGCACGTCGTCCGTCCCCTGAGTCGCTTCCTCCCCCACTACCTGTGGTTTTCAGTGTCCCTTGAACTGGCTCTCGTCAGCATTCCATTGCGCACCACGAAGAATGGGTCGGAGGTTCTGTTCGATATCCCCCGCTCAGGAGCAAGCGAAGTCGCTGGGCAGCGCGGGTGTGTAGCACCTCTGCACGTGCAGGAGAGCTGTCTTTATCCACGTTCACCCCAGAGCGCCGGTGAATAGGTTTGCTCTTTCTCTGGTAGCCGCCAGCCCCAGTCCGTTAGGACCGGGTGTAGTGCTGGCGCTTGGCTTCCCCCGTGATGGGGTACTGGACCCTGGCACCACGGTGGGGTGGTGCCGGCATCACCCGGGTGATGTTAATGTGAGTGTGTGCGCATAAGACATGTGCCCACCGTATAAGGTCATGATCTTCACAAACAATGATCCAGAAAACAAAATAGCAGTAGAAGAAATAATTTTAGTTCACAGTACACTGAAAGCCGCCCCATCCGTAAGAGCAAAGCTGTCTGCGATTAGCAGTTACATGCGTAGGTCTTGCATCGGTACTTTTCCAAAATAACGCCATTTGGGGGTGCTAATGGTGCATGTCTACGGTACGGTTGTGCTCCTCGCCGGAGGAATGTCACGGCACGCAGTACTGGGTGTTGTCGTGGGTAGGTAGCGAACTACAGGGAAGGGGAAAGAAGGAAGCATGATACTGTGGAACAGGGGTTTCAGCAAGAAAGCGTTCTCACATGGGTATGCGGTGGCCCTGATCGTTGGGGGCACCACCTGAGTTGCATTGGTTGGCGGGAGGCAGTGCATAGTGAGGCATACGTAAATCAACACACGGCCATACATCATTCAATAGCCACCGTATCTGTTTCTTCGCCCAATAGGGAGAAATCCAGTCAAAGTCAAACGCAAAAGGAAAAGAGCCTACGCCCTGGGAGTGCACCATAAAAGTGCCACAACTGGGCTCCTCCTGCTCACCGAAGGTCCTCCTCATCGGCGTCCCCTTGTACGTCCACAGTCGAGGGGCCGGGCAGAGGGTTGCCGCACGCAGCAGCCGGCACATTCTTGTCCAAAGTGACCGGTGATCCCGTCACCGCCGCGCGAGACATTTGCTTTGGGGAGCCGGCGCAGGTACACAATCGCTTCGCCATACGAGACACCTCTGGCAAAAGAAAGGCAAAAGAGTTGTGCTCCTTTAGAACGGCAGCCATCTGCTCTGCATCCCCATCCCCACTGGCGGCCAGTAGCGCGCTTGCTGCTTGCTCCTCGGGTGAGTCGCGGAAACCGAACACGTTATCCATGAGAGCCATTTCCTGCCTAGCCCACACGACATCACACCCTTTTCCAGCCAAGCAAAGTATAATGATCTCTAACCCTGCCTTCGCCGAGTTGGAGGGTTGATTGAGTCGCCGGTAGATGTTGTACCTGGCGTCATACTCTCCTTCCCCGAGATCGCGCGAGCGAATCCCTATTGAGGCGCGCTCCAGTCGCACTGCTTCTGTAAGCTCGCCACGGCGGATCTGGTGCAGTATAAGCGCTCGATAGAGATCGGGAAGACGGTGCTGCAAGGATTTCCCGTCGGCCGATAGCTCCTCCACAATGTTAATGGCCTCCAGCATCAGCCGGCGGTATTCACTCTCCAGCGGCGCGTTCGAGGTCGTTGTACTGACTGCACCATCCGACACTGAGCGTCGCCCGTTTCGACCCTCCAACTGCGATAACCAGCTTCCCACCGCCTCCGCTGCTGCAATGCACATGCCAGCTTGACGGTCGAAGTTGAGTCCTGCAGCAAACAGCCGCCCAGCGCGCTCAAAAGCACGTACCGTATCGCGAAGGATGTTTTCCTTTGCATGGGTCAATCCAGGGGTGGCGGCAGTGTCATCCGGGATAGAGTTCACCAGGGCCCGAGCCCAGCTCTCCGCACAGCGCGCTGCGAGGGTTGCCTCTCCCGCCTTGTCATACGTATCCACCGCTAACGCCCATGCCTCACTGGCCTTCGGCACGTTCCTCACGCTTGCGTAGAGGCGCGCCGCCTGGTCAAAGTCCTCTGCAGCCTTCCCATAATTTGGCGTGCGTTTGAAGAACGAAGTGGACATGTGCTTAGCAGCGCTTTTCATTCGGTCCCCAGCAGCCTGCTCCGTCTGCGTAGAGGACATTGCCAAGCCCGCTGCGTCCTGCCGCAGATGAGGTCGCAGTAACACTGGCTATTACCCTTCAGTGAAAGAACACCTAACGAGGAAGTTACCGCATGGGCGGGGAAAATAAAAGGATACGTCTGTCTCCACCACCTCTGCAATAGTGGGTCGTAGCGTAGGTGTCTAGGCCTT
>JAIZPF010000035.1:18912-38809 GCA_020509355.1 Blechomonas ayalai | reverse complement strand
TGGATCAAAGACAGCTCTCCTGCACGTGCAGACGTGCTACACACCCGCGTTGCCCAGCGACTTCGCTTGCTCCTGAGTGGGGATATCGAACAGAGCTCTGGACCCATTCTTCGCGGTGCGCAATGGAATGCAGGAGGGCTGTGACGCAGCCCAAAAGGCTGGCCCTCGCCCGGATGTTGCACAAGGGGAACATTGCCTTGCGTCCTCTGTCGGAAACCCACTTTGGAGACGCATGGTGTAGCACGTGCGGGTTAAACGCACACGGAAGAAAAAAAGACAAACACACACCCATCCCTACCATTCGCATGCACAAAGATATTTGTCTCTAGCGTGAGCAACGTGAGATGATACGCTAGGTCGATGAGTGCCAAATCCCGCTTTCACAGGACATCCAGCAGACGAGAGTGTCGTCCATCATCCTCAGCGTATCAAACCGTATCAGGCACCCCAGTTTTCACCAATGGGTAGGTGACTAGCACACAGCGAAGAATCGCGGACTGTAAAACATCGCCACGTAGCCTGCCGTCCTTATGACAGTGAAATTGCCACGGGTCAGCTAGTATTTCTAGAAGCCGCTGTAGCGTGAAGGGGGCCCACATCATCTGGCGCAGCTCATTGACCACGTACGCGTTTTCCTTTGCAAATTGTTCCGGGGTTCCAGCAACGTATAATCCAGCTGATGCAGGAGGCTCTGCGACGGATGCCGTTCCCCTGGACTTATTCACCGTAGCGGCAACAGACTCTGCCACCACGGCGAGGGAGCTTGGGATGGGTACATAATTGTCAGCCGCCAGCTTCAGTACTTTCTCTACCATCGAGAGCAGTTGGGGAAGAGAACCGCTGACGAAGTCATCCTTATCCTCACTGGCGGCGGCTACATCGCTTCCGTCGGTAACCTCCCGCGCAGCCCGATCATACATGGCGAAGCTGAGTAGTTGTTTCTTAAGAAAAGTCTTCTCCTCCTCCGTGTAAGGCAGATTCTTACCAAGACCTGTGGGGATGGTACCAGGCATGGATGTGGACGACGGCGTTGCTTTGAGTTCCTCCGCTGTGGAAGACGACATTCCCCTACACAGTAAACGATCTGATGTGCGGAAGAGTGCCTCGATGGAGGCACGGAACGTGTGGTGGTGATTGTCGGAGGAGAAGCGCCACACACACACACAGAGACACAAACAAAAAGAAGCGGAACACGAGATCAGACGCTGCTTGCGGCTTCTCTTGGCCACCCATCCCCCGCCCATGATGAAGCATCACAAGGGATTTCCCCGTTCCACCCCAAGAAGAAGGACAAAAAAAAGGGGTGCACCAAAGGAGAGTCAGCGAGCGCAGAAACAGGGCCCATGTGGGGGGGGCCTGTAAAACAAAGGGTGTGTGTGTGTGTGTGCAGAACAACACAAGCCCTCCGGGTACACAGCAGCAAATACATGGACAACGCAACAGTCCCCTCTCCACGAGCTTACTGGAATCGAAGGTGTTAGCAATCTTAACGGGCGGTAGCCCATGGTCTCGTCCTCTCCATTATCAACACCATCCATGCCTTGACAAACGCCCATGAACGCAAACCCCCCCCCACTCCCCATCCGCGGTCCCACATCCAGTCATGCAACGCAGCATATCCCACAAAACGACAGCGCACCTCGAATGCCTTAAATCCATGGGGCACTCTCTGCATTAGCGACGCTGCGGGGTCGGGGTTTGCACAAGACCTATCATGGGCATTGTGCCTACCACTGGGACACTGTACTGCAGAAGATCGTCCGCCAGATCGATGTGAGACAGTATCATGCGACGACAACAGAAGCGTTCCAAGCGCAGCGCATCCAACGCTTCCGCCTCCGTGTAATCCTCATCGAGCAGCTGCTGATATTGTTCGTACAGGTTACCTATAACCTTGCCGCATGAATAGCAACGCACAGGAATAATCATATCCCCAGCTTTTAGTTCTTTATCAAAAGCTCGCAACGCGGCTGTTATACTCACCAAAGGTCCTCCAGTAGTAGTGCCAAAACAAATGACAATAAGCTAATAAGCCGGAATGAACAACCTGCGCTTTTCGCTGTGCCTGTGGGGAGTGCATAACAGAAAGTGAGAAGATATGCGAAAAGAGAAGCATTCCTGTCATGTGAAGCTCGTACCACCAACGCGCAGGTCCACATGCAATTGTAAATAAATAGTTGGCATGTGACTGTCACCATCTGATAGCGTAAACGGGCGGGGGTCTCTCACCGGTAGGCACTCCGTTTTGCCTTTCTGCCGTTGCTTTGTAAGACTCACGCACTCGGCGACAAGCAGTGCCGAAAATCTTGTTCGTCTCACCAAGCAATGTGCTTTACTCCACCGTACACCAACTGGATACAGCCCTTCTTCAGTCGATAGTGTACGAAAAGATTGCTACACAAGCTCTGCCACCTACCGTACCTCCACCTTAGGTAGGCATCGTAGGCGTAAGCTACAGCTACTCAAGGACGAACGTGGGTGTGCCACTTCCCCGCTAGTGCATGGATCTGTGCACGACGGTGCCTCCCCCCTCCACCTCCACCTCCTCCTCTCCACAGGCACTTCTCGTCCTCACCTCCCTCATCAAGACAAGCATTGACGGTACACACAAATACCGCGAATCCAGGATGCTCCACCCATCTACAGGAAATAATCCGGCGTCCGCTTTGACACCTGCGCCTCACCACGTCGCGGGGCCTCTTCAAAGGCGAAGAAACACTTGTTCATGTGCTCATCCAGCTCCAACAAGCCCGCCCTGTTTCCGCAGCGGTAGCAATAATTTGGAGCGCTAAAGATAGTGACCAGCTTTTCCTGGTGAGTCCAACTGTAACCCTCGGAAACCAACTGATGCGCGCGAGCGATGGTCTTGAGGCTATTATTGTGACAAAACTGCTCCGTTATATCCGTGCCAAACGTGAACCCCGCTCCACGTGGGCTGATGCCCCAACCATCGCGGTCCTCTGGGTCTGACCACAACAAATCGCACATAGGTCCTTCGTGTGGCACCTCCTGCACACGCTCAAGACTGCGAATATGGGCAAGAGAATCAAGTGTCGGCGATAGTCCACCATGCAGACAGAATATTTCGTTCTCCACCACAGCAGATAAAGGAAGGTAATCAAAGAGATCGGTGAACAGCTTCCATACATTGGCACTGCCATACTTGCGCACGCACTCGTCATAGAAGCCGTAAACCTGCGTGATCTGGCGGGACTCGTGGTTCCCGCGGAGGAGGGAGACGCGGTCGGGGTAGCGAATCTTATAGAGCAGCAGAAGCGTCAGCGTCTCGACACTGTAGTACCCGCGATCCACGTAGTCACCCATGAAAAGGTAATTTGTATCCGGGGGAAGGCCGCCAATTTTAAAAAGCTCGAGGAGATCGTGAAATTGCCCATGCACATCTCCACACACCGTAACGGGCGCGCGCACGGTATGCACGTTACCCTCGTTCTGTAAAATCTCCTTGCCCTTCTCGCATATCTTGACGACTTGCTGTTCACTCAGTGGTTTGCACTGGAGGGCGTACTCGATCATCTCATCGATGTCAAACTTGGAAGGTTCCGTGGACGCCATCGCTGTATGAAATTTGGCGTGTACCAACACAAAGGCCGCTCCTTTCTTTTTTTATTGTCTATCGTCCCTACTAGTCTAGAGACGGGACGTCCTCACTAACCAGTATATGTCAGGAGTACAACTCCTCTCCCACGCTTCGCAAAATACTTTCTGTATACAGTGTCCCACGCAGCAGGGGGAAGGGGCACGGTATGCGAGTACGAAACAACAGTAACAATGAAATACTCAAGCAAACACAACGGCAGTGGCTCCCCTACACTCCGCAAGTTGTCTGTGTGCGCGTGTGTGTGAGGGAGCGCTCCGGTATGACTCGTGTTGCGGAGAGCGATTTCGTTCGACAGGTGTGCCTTTTTTGTTTCCTAAACGACCTCCGACATCAAAAGAGAAAGACGAGGGAAAGAACGTCGCAGACGGCGGTGTAGCGCGGCGCCAATAAATGCAAGCAATTCAGCATGCGGGGGTGCCCCCGCCAACAACGTGAAACACATGTACTTTGGCAAAATGTGGCTAGGGCCGATGCATCATGATACGAGACGGGTCGCTGCTGCTGTATCACTGCGACGCTGTAATGATGAGTGAGCCGCCCGCAAGCCACCGCGGCGGTTAGGGTGGGGTCCTTAGTGGCCCAGCCACTCCTCCTCGTTGAACTCCGTCACAGAAAGCACAGGCGCTGTCGCGCTCATACAACCCTTCTGAGCGGCAGGCTTCCCGCCGCGTAACTCGGGTGCTGGCGGGCTCCACTCGACCCGGCGCGATCTAAAAGGGGGTGGCGAGCGGATACACCGATCCGATTCGTGGCACTCTGTTAGTTCACCCACACCACTGTCCCCCTGATTACCAAGCAGGGATATATTCGACATCGAGTCGTCAGCTCGTGGAGACCGGGAAAGTGTTGGCGTTGAGGAGCCCTGCCTGGCCTCCTCATTTCTTCTTCTCGGTCGGTTTGCGTGCATCCGAGGAAGTCGCCCTCGCCACGTCTCCTCCCACTGAAGACGACGACGATGCTCATGAATACGCTTTTCAACTACTGCCCGCTGTTTCAGCTCCCGCACTAACGCGGCCCAGTGCAGCGGTTCGCTGCAGAGAGGGCAAGACGAGGGCCGCAAAGGGACAAGTGTAGGGGCAGTGCTGTTGAGTCGGGTCGGCCCATCGGTTCCCTGTGGTGGTCCAGCATCAGAAGGACCACCTGCGGTTGTAGACCCGGCGTGGTACTGCAGCCATAGGGCCAAGCAGGCGACGTGCGTGCGAAGGCAGCAGAAAGGCGCTCGCGTGCAGCGCATTATATAGGGTGGCAGCAGCGGCAAGGAGCACAGCGAGCACGCCAGCAATCCCTTGTTAGCCTGCGCCGACTCCCTCGCGTGCTCGCGTACGTGATCAGCATTGGAGTAGAACACAAAGCGAAATGGCACACGCCGAGGGCCAGTGTTAGCATTCTGCTCACGACACTCTACCTCAGGAACTCCACCTGAAGTCGCGACTGGCACTGGAGAGCTTCTATCAAGAAGGCCTGGTTCGTGTGGCTCCATGTCAGTGCTCCCCCAATCCTGCATCACCGTCTGCGATAGCTCAGATATGTCGTACGGGCACGAGAGTGAGTGTTCGTCGTGAGGCCCGCTCACGGTGCCCTGCCGTCCCCAAAAGAGATACTTTGCATCAAATGCCTCCAAAGTGGTTTCTTCAAGGTGAAGCAGACTCGTCGCCACCAGAGGCGGAAGTACATCGGCGGGTCCACGCACCGTAGTACTTCCCGCCTCGCCCGACGGGGTGGCTGGTAGCTGCCAACCCGCACCGCCGTGGCGGCCAACAACATGACTTCGCGCCACCTCTGACATACGTCTAAAGAGCTCCCCTTGGAAGAGGTGGAGCGTGAGTTCCAGGCGTGAAAACAAATCTGCACGTAGCAGTAAATGCAACGTCCCTACCGCCAAGGGAAGCTTATGCAGGCCCCGTAACAGCGCTGATGTGTGTTTCAGTCGGGCAGACTCCGTGGGATGCTGCCAGCACCACTCAAACTTAAGAGCAACGCGATCTTCAGTAAAGCCGGAAACGCAGCATACGATTGTCCATGGCCGGCCACGGCGACTAGTGCGACGCGCGCCGCTCACCAGCTCTCCGTTGTGCTGCCGAAGACGGCGAACAGGGTTCACAGTGTAACCAACATAGTACTCCCCCTCGCACTGTGGGTCCTGGCTGGTGAGCAGGTAGACGCAGTGAAAACGGGTATCCATCTAGAATGCAGCCTTCGACCTGACGCTAAAGTCAGGCATCAACAACAAGGAAGAGCACTGGAATGGCAACGGTACACGAAAACAGAAGCCAGCGGGCAGTTACGCGCTCTGTGCCCGCACGAACGGCGTGGCGCTGGTGAAATCTAAGCTCTCTCCACGAGATAGTCGTAGAGAGCCTCTCTCCCACTCTATCAAAAATAGCCTTTACAAAGGAAGATTCAAGAAAAGGGCATGAACATCAACAAAAAAATAAGCACATTACAGGAGAACGGTCAGAAGAACTCAGGCGGCGCCAGAGTAACGGATCGCACCACTCAGCGGCAGCGGGCAATGATGGTGTACTCGAGAGACTGCAACCGACATGCATCCCTCCTCTACCGTACTCGTATCATCATTTCACACAAACAAACTCTCGCAACCTTCCCTGTAACAGTAGACGGGGTGGCGCTGTGCATTACGACAGAGCGGCGTCTAAGCATTCGCATGCTCAGGTGATAAACTACCCATTTGGCAAAAACGCGGAAGCCCGCGACGGATCCATGTCAACAATGCGCAGTTGTACAATACACCAATCAACGTGCTAATACATGTATGCCACACGGAGAAGAAATGAAAAGGATCTTGCAACGTACCACCAGCCCAATTATTGAAAGCAAGTCATTGGTACTACGCGCCGGCACCGAAGTTCATCCTGTGCAGACACCGCTTCCTATGGATACTCTTCTCATCGCAACAGCACAAGTATGGTAGACAAAAAGCTTCCAAGACAGTCCCTCCCCTCCTCCCTCCACGCAAGCCTGCAATGGCCCTCACACCATTCACGACTTCATCCACTAGCACCCAGCTGTCACGTCCAACTGCCAGCCAAACAATTCCCATTCATACTCACGGACATCACTCCCAGCCATGCCCTCTCTATTGCAACGCGCGGTTCACTGTCTTGTGAATGCCCACCAGATACTCGTCATGGCTCTGGGACCCACTCTCCCGCTCCTCCTTGAGCTGCTTGAAGAAGGCTGCCTCCGTATGCTCGCCCTCGTGCACCACGATCAACCGTCGCATGCCGTCCTCTCGCAGGATCAAGGCATACAAAATGTTCCGCAGCCGATCACTAAACGCATCCTCACCAGGGCCACCGGGACGGCACACGGTATTAGCTGTTGCACAACCAAATAGGGTATGCGACACAGCGGGCTTCACGCGTGAACCAATCCACAGATACACCAACCGTGCCTGCTCATCGCACAGGGCATACACACCGTGTTGCGCGATGCTATCGAAGATCAGCTGGCGGCGCGATGGAAGGATGCACCGCCCTGTGACACTGTTGTTCTCGCCCAACTGCGGGTCGTTGGACAGATGATGAACCGCAAACAGGGAGGGATACAAGTACTGCAGCAATTTATAAGCAGGCATTGAGAGGAGCTCAAAAATACTTTGCACACGATCATCGACGCGGACGGTAGTGCCCTCCGTCAGGGCGTCTGATTTCAGCACGCACAGCGTGTATACAGGAAGTAGCTTCAGTCGTGAAGGCATGAGCAACGTCGACGAACTCGAGTCAGTGGTGCAGTAGCGTCGGTAGTTCGTCAACATCTTCGACAGCCGCTCCGTCGCATGATCCCTGGCGTACTTGGTGCCCTTGTTGACAGCATCATCCACAGCGGTCTGGATGCAGCCGTATAAAGTCGCCTCCAAGTCCGTATCGCCAAAAACCCCTGTCAGCGTGGTGGACACGGGCATACGATACGATATGGCACGCACACGCCTTCGTCCGCCGCGGGTGGTGTACAGCAGCGCGACCTGAAAGCTGACGTAAGAGTCCTTGGCCAGCTTGCTCTCGGTAGTAAAATGCACGAAAAACGTTGAGCTACCTGTCACACTAGCCAAGTCCATGTCGTGCACATTCTGCGACAAGAAGTGGCCACGATACCGACTGACCTTCACCCCAGCACTGCAGCGGACGCGCAGCATACCGGCGTAGCCAGCCTCCTCCGTCACGAGTTGCGTCATGAGTGCCTGTACCTTTGTGTTATCCACCAGCGGATCGTAGCTAGAGAAGTAAAAAACTTTTCCGTTCGTGACGTGGCATAGCTGCGAGATGGTAACCAGTTCACAGTAGTCGTTGGCAAACATAAACAGATCGAATGAGATCTGCTGCTTGGCGGCAGCGGTAGCCGTGTTGGTCCAAAAGCCATCGATGGGCCGCAGCAACTCCCGCTCCTTGTCCGTCCCGTAGATCTTGTGTTGCTCGCGAAGAGCTATGGTGCCCACACCACGCTGTGGACTTCGGTGTCCGCACATGATCACACGGCCACCGGGTTGGCCAGCTAGCACGAGCATGGCCACTTTCACTACTGCACCTAGCACGCAGTCACTCTCATTGCAGTCCCCGGCTATGTTCGCTACACGTGCGAGGAACAGGTCGATGCGGTCCAGATCCTCACCGACAGTCAACCAGCACAAGCTCGTAAAGGGAAGTGGCACATATGGGTTGTCGACATCCGGCACGCACAGCTGTGGAAGGTCAGGGTGCTGAAAGTTATAGAAGTGGAGCTGTGCGGCGTACGTGATAAAAGACACGCGGCACTCGGGTGCCTTCTCCGCCATGCTGTGAAGCGCCTCGCGAATAGCAACTAAAAGTCCCGGCAAGAACGTCCGTAGCGCATGCTTCGAAATGTCAATGAGAAAGAGGTGGTGCAGCGGGCGGGAGGCCACGACGGCCCCCTGCTCGTTGCGCATGGCGTACTCGCTGAACTCCTCCACATCGTATTCCACCACACCTCGGCAAAGCTCCGGCTTCTGTTCGCGGTCAAGCCGGCGGCCCCTGCTGTCCAGGTTCGAGAAGTAGTTCTCCTCCACCTCGTTGGACATCGTGCATAGCGGGCACACCCACGAACGGCCCATGGCCGTGAACTGCGCGTGACAGGAAATGTAACTTCGGCAGCGTTGGCACCGAACAGGAAGTCGGCCTTCTACCAGTGGAACCTCCTCCTCTGGATGCAGCGGGCGGCACAAGGGAGAAACAATGGCACCAAAAGGCACACAGCTATTCTTGACAAGCTCCTCCGTTGCCGGTGCGCTCCAGAAGGTCGGGCGAAAGAATTTGGCGTTGGCGTTTCCGTCATCCATGCCGATGAAGTCCACCGCCGAAAGTGGGGCACCGCCCGCTGAGGTGGAGCACTGCTTCGGGATGCTGGTGTATCGGATATCCTTGGACGGATTGGGCGCTGCCGTCAGCTCAACACTGCGGTGCGGGGGTTGCCGGGCAAGTTTGGCAGCCCCAGAAGGGCTCTCCGCCAAAGACGCAAAGGACGAGGAGTTCCGGTCACGTCTACTCTCACGAGAAGGGGAGCCCTTTTGAGCGCGGGAGTATGAACTAGGGCTGCCGGAGGTGTCGTCCCTAGAAGGACAGACGGGCGGCTGCTGTAGACGCTGGACAGTAAGTGGTGGTACGTTTGTCGCTGGTGACATCGGGTCCGTTCGGTAAACGCAGCCTGGTGCAGCAACCACATGACCTGCAGATGGAGCGGTCGTGAAAGCTCCCGCCGGAGACGTGACGGATGGATAAGCCCCGTGCCCGGCATAGATACCACCAGCCGGCGCTGTGGATGGTGCCACTGATTGATACCCCCCGTAGTTACCGTACGCCACCCCCACCTCTGGCGGAGACAGCGGAGGCTGTGGTGCAGGCACCGCTGTATGAGCCGTGCCGTGATACACCCCATAACTAGGCATGGGATAATTAACGCCCCCCCCGCCGGCACCGTGGTGTGGATAGAATGAGGAGGCCGTACCCGCCTGAGAGCTCAGCGCGGCCGAGTGCTGCACTGGCTGCTGCCCATTGGGCTGGGGAGCAGCGTACAAGGGCTGGCCAGTCACCATGGGGGCATTATTGCTACCTGCTGAGGGGGCGCCGAAGCCACCATAGGGGTATGCACTTGCCATTGGAAGGAGGAGGCTAATATCTCGCCGATTAGACTCGAAACGGAAGTTGCTGAAGCGAACCCAACCGCAATGCGTTGCAGCTTTAGGATGATCCACCGGGCTCTTGCTCTTTCGTCAAGAAATAGGACCACTCAAAGTACAAACGAGGCTCGGTGTGATGTGTGGGTGGCAGTCTCCGCAGGAAAAGAATACGCTCGAAAGCAGCAGAAAAGCAGACAAAGCCCTAAAGGACCCCTTTCCCGAGAGACAAAAGGGTAAGCAGTGGCGGAGTAAAGTCGTCATGCATACGTGCGATTCACATGCGAATGATTGGCAAACAGCGGGATAGGCATACAGCACCACACCGCTTGTCACGGGACCCAGAGCGAGCAAGCGATGAGGTCCAGAAAAGGCAACACGTACGCTGCGCCTCCTCCACCCCCTCATAAGCCTCTTCCGCCACACGCGGCACATTCAGCCATGTACACGGAATATAACACTGAGAAGGGTTGGCGATGGCAAAGAGATTACAAGGTAGTATTAACAATACATTCGCTACATCACCGCCGTGCGACAAAGAGAGAGGGAAGAAACGAAATGGACAGACCCTGCCATCCTACTTACATGTAAGCGTTCCACAACCACAAGACCAGATGAAGCGTCAGCATCCCAACAGGAGCGTGACAGTGGGGCACACATCTTTCACAAACGAAAGACACAGAAAAAATACTTCCAATCCCTTTGTTCATACATGCGCAATAAGCCGCGTATCGCTGCAGAGAGGGAGGCCACCCTCCTGCGCATCCTTCATGGACGATCCCTGCAAGATACACACACACACACACAACAACAATAACAAACAAACAACAAAAAGAATCGCGATCAGCCCATCAGCTCATTTCTTTACAGTCCCCATAGATGGATGAGTCGAGGCAGAGGGGAAGGGGAGGGGGGAGAATGCGATGCTACAACAAGGAAATCAAATCAAGAGTGACCCGTCCCATCCGTCCCTGTTGATCTCCGCAACCGTGGGGTGAACACACTCACCGGTCTTACGTGTGCACGTGTAGTATACATGGTTTTGTAACCTTTATTCCTGATGCAGCTGGAGCTCAGCCCTTGTTCCAAAGGCCATCCACAGACAAAGGAATGGTATCAGGTAAGCAGAAAACGTAAACAGAGGCGCAATGCAATTCGGACGTGATACTTTAACGGGGTCAACAACTGGCGCCCCCCCCCAATCAATGCGACATTGTGGGGGAAGAGAACGCGGACTTAATCTCATCTAAGACTGCGCTAATTTCAATGCAACGAGGGAGAAAATGTCGTAGTTCACCTCCATCGCACCAGTAGGGCTTCCTTGAGTGCAGTACTGCACGCCCTCTGCATCGTAACTAGTACGACACTGGACAGTGCTCGCCTCCTCGGTGCACGCCACCGTGGGTGACGTCCATGGTATGATGTACGGTGCGAGGGACTTCAGTATTTGCGCGTCGCTGGCGGTTTCATCGAAAAGGGCAACATGCGAACGGCAGAAATGCAGCAACTGCGAGACATCGATGACGCCACTGCCCTGCACATCATACAGTTGAAAGGCCGACTTAATTTGCTCGTCCATGTAGCACGGAATCAGCAGCTGAACAGCTGCAGTACAGGAATCGTTCAGGCAGTTGATTGCACCCGACATTGATTGGGAAGAAGCTGTACAGTGGGACTTCTCGGCATCCTGCACGCCGAATGCGTCACAACTGCAGTCCTGCTTCGGTAGGTGTGTCGACTCTACAGAAGCTTCCTCACCCAGAGAACGATTCGAGTCCGTCGCCTCGTCGATGAGTTGGGCGGCATCCCCAACGGCCAACTGCTCAACGCAAGCCTCTGCTATCCATTCGTCCGCACCGTCCTCTTCGGCAGCGCTTTCCCTCGCCGAGGCAGATGGGCACGAAACGGCAGCGGTGTTGGAGCCGTCTTGCACTGTTGCTGAGGATATGGCGTCGTCTGCAAACAGGTAAGTTTTGACAAGACTGGCTTTGTTGTACAAGAGACGAGCCATCACCTCGCCCTCGACACACGGGTAGACGCGAAAGTCCAAGAGCACCTCGCCACGAGGATAACTGAGGTGTACCCACTCGTCCGCCGACATGCACAGGCAGGAGCCAAACAGGTGGTTACCATCCACGGAGTGCACCGAGATCTGCACCCCACCCTCCAGCACCCGCGGGTTCGTAATACAAGCAGTACCGCCTGGCTTGCCATAATCACGGTAGGGCCGGCGGGCCCCCGGGAACACCAGACCAAGGTTATCGTAGCACACCTTAAAAACACCGCACCGCTCGCTCGCGGTACTTTCGCCGGAGGCGTTGCCCTGGTACGCGAGCTCTGTGGATCCGTCGTAATCGGGCTCGGCGAGTGTAGGAGACGTCGTGTAAGACACGCCGCGAACAGTGATGGTGATGGCGCAGGCCAGCTCCGTCACATTGGCAGGCAGGCAACGCACGTGAACTGAATGGAGGAGGAGCGCAGTCGTGCATGCACGCATAGACCCATGCTCAACAAAAACAAAGGAGGAGGGGTCCCCAGGTTGGGCGCGAGTGCTGTGCATCTGAAAAGACTTGTTCCTGTTCGACTGTTAACTAGATGATCTTTTCCATCCGGAAAAGATTTCACCACCACCCCCATCGTAAAATGAGCATGTACCCCATGGGCGGGAGGTACCAGAAAAAACAACAACATGGAAAGCATCGGGCAGTGTGGTGAGAGAAAGCACAAGGACGTGAACCACGAAGGAGGTACGCCCACCCGTACAGGCAACGCAACATCCATCAGCCACAGAGCAATGCAATCGAAAAAGTCTCTCCTTCTGGGTGGGAGGGGCGATGACATTTGTTGCTAATGCAAAGACAAAACCTCCGCTACGACCAGATGATCGCACACTATACATTCTACTCCATCGCACCCGTAATGCTGCCTCTTCATCGCCCTTCCGCGTGCTATGATGCAGCACGTGGCTCACAACGGCAGTAGGCAAGTTGTGCTTCGTCACTATACATGTATCTGCGCTACAAGTAAACGGAGAGTCCCACATTCATTTCATGACTGGGTATCCACAGCAGCAGCCAGCAGCTGGCACCGGTGGTTTCATATCTCCGTCTCACGGCTGTCACCGCGCAGCAGAAACGATACCTCGGATGACTGCCCGTCCAGGCGCAACGCGTACAGGCATTCGAAGCGCACATTGGAATGCTCGGTAAAGTGTACCCGCAGAACTGTCTGGCTTGGCTGCCCACCGGCGGACGAGGGAGGTAGCACACCAGTGAGAGGGCTCACAGTGAAGGGAGTGGCGCTGTCAACAACTAACACGCCCTCCCCCGAAGACGGAGATGGCGAGGCGTGCATCCGCGTTACCTCAGCGATCTTTCGCTCTGTGTTGAGAAGCGGCGTGGCCCCAATCGTAGCGCCAGGTGAGGTATCCGCCAAGGTAGCTGCGCTGCGTGGCACAGGAAAGACTTCGAATCTCACAGCCGCATCTGTGAGATTGCTAAGAACGAGCTGTTGCTGGTACGCGGGTTGTGGGCGCCCGTCGTGCACCTGCTGGCCCGGCCGAAACCACAATAACGAAGGTTGACACTGCACTTTGGGCGCCGAGAAACGCACGTGCAATGGAATCACCTGGCGTAGGCATTCTTCACCCACACCCGTGCCGACGGGTGGTGGCAATGATGCGTGAGATCCGACGAGTCTTATTGTCCCACCATCCTCCGTCGTCCCCGGGCTGCCCGTGAGGGTTAGGGGATTGACAAATACTATGCCCAGTGCCCCCTCCGCCACGAGAGAGTTGAGCATGCCTATCCGATCACAGTACCCCGCAGGGTCTACCAACTCCACCACGACGTCGAGTATGTCTGCATTACGCAACTTGTACACGGGATGGCCCTTAGCCTCCGCGTCGTCACGTACGTAACCGGCCACCGCGGGGGGCCTCGTACCTCTACATGCTGCCGCACCATCCACTTTTTGGGTTAGTCGGAGGGCAGAAGATTGTGCTGCCCTACTCTGCCATTTCAAGTCGCGTAGCGCTTGTCGGGCGCGGCGAACCTCCTCGTTGTCCTCCACTAGCGGGTCCTCCTCCACATCCGCCGGGACAAGGGATACATCAACGATATGAAATAACTCCGGTAACGTTACATGCAGGGTTAGAAAAAGTGGTGCGCTATTGCAGTTCGTGAGACGAATGGTGCGGCGACACCGCTCGCCAAAGGCGTAGCCGGAGAAGAGAACCCCGCGTGCGGACGGCTGTACCACTAGTCGGGGCACACCGCATCTGGCGCGCAGTACAAGTTCAATTGGTGTGAAGCAGTGGATGCTTTCCGTCCTGACCTCTTCACGGCGCCGCTGCAGGAACGCCAGCAGCTCCTGCCGCTCCGCCTCCTCTGCCAGCAGCACTGATAGCGACTGCTCTGGCCCATCTAGCGCATGGGCCCTTGACAGCATGCTGGCCGAAGCAACTGACTCGTCATCACTGCTGCTGTCGTGGTCGTCAGCTCCCTCTCGTGTGATTCCCGTGGGAACCACGGTCACGGACTCTGACGGCTGGTTGTGAAGGGGGGGCATAGAATGAGTAGAACTCTCGTGAAAAGGGCTACTTCCACGTTTCAAATGCTGAGAGACGCAATTGGACCGTTGGAAGTCCTTCTCAAGCAGCATTCTCTCTGTATCTGAAGGGTACTGTATCTTACTGTTATGAATCACCCCCTTCCTGGTGCGTAATGGTCGTAACACCTGTAACAGAGGAACAGGTCGCAGAATGCTCTGCTTCCAGGAAATCCCCTGCAGTTGGCCCACCTGCTTCTGACGGAGCACACATCTGCTGGGGTATCGTGTGGCGTTCAGGCGGTAAAACTCATCGATGAGGAAAGTGTCATTGAAAGGGCTCGAGTCTATCTCAGCATGAATGGTCAGGCTACCTTTCCAATCCACCTCGCAACGGGAATGGCGGTCAGGCGCCTTCTCCGTCGCGCCCTCCTCTCCATCATCTTTCCACAACTCGCGTATCATTCCTGCAACTATATCCTTCCCTGGGGTGTACTCGACAATAACTTCCTTTGACCCCATGGCCGGGATGAGGAAGGAGGAAGGCCGTACGCTAACGTGGCCCTTGCAGCCCTCTCCCTGTGTTGTGCTAGGGGAAAGCGACAATAGTTTCAAAACGACCTGTGAGGCGGGTGCATCCTCGTCGACAGCAGCCACCTCAAAACTGGATGAACATAAGAAAGCTTCGGCCCGCACGGCGATGTCTCGTGGAATGCGATTGATTAGGCGCAAGTTGCGATGCGATGAGCCGACGGAGGCAATAACCGACGGCATGATGAGGATGTCATTCGAGTCTACAGTAGTCAATCCAGACGTGGTGGGGTCAGGGAGCAGCGCCTTGCCCCTCACCTCAAGGTTAAGGGGAAGATCCACGGGAGGGAGGGCACCACAGCGAATCCGAAACTGCTCCACATACTGCCCAGGGAGGTTGCACTGCAGAGATACAGGGCATCGCAGTACCTGGTACGGTCCTAGGGGTCCAGCAGCCGCGTGGTGCAGAGTTGTGCAGCAACCACGGCCATCTAGCAAGTTGCGCTCTGCCCCAGACAACGCTGTGCGGCGCATCCGCTCATTTGCTTCTACACCGTTGGTTGCGGTCGTCCAGAAGGCGGGACGCGCTTCCGTTGCAGCGGCGGTGTGAGGGCACTTCGAATTACTGTTCGAAGAGGTTTGCCGGTCCCCCTTTCCTGTCGTCATCTCTCCCGGTAAGATGGCCAACGTTGGGGAGGCAAAGCGCAGGGCCTCCAGCTGGTAGTCGCTCTCGCAGCCCGTGTGGTTCTCCACGATTAATGCGAGTTGGCTTTCACAGATCGGCGATTCATCTGATAGGGTGGCGAGTAACGAAGTAGGGGGACAGTAGGGGCGCAGTGGACGTAGCGGCACAATTTCAGCACTGTCCGCACGGACGTGATCGAGTCGCAGGCGCTCCTCCAATTCATTCCACAGTAAGGCCTGCACGTAAGCCTCAACAGGCATTGTTGGGTATCGCAGCTCTTGTGACAAAGGTCTAGCCAGCCCTTCAGTGACTGCACCGGAGGTGGACAGCAGTGACTGCCGCCGTCCTGATGTGCTCCGCGAACCGACGGGGATGAGATTTAGCGAAACGCGCAGCTGCTCCACAGCGTCGCACGTGGCCTTGAGCAGGAGTGTCTGTGGGCTGCGTTGAGAGTGGACCGCCAGGATGGTGTCGTAGCAGGATGAACTACTCGTCTGAGCGGGATCGAAGAGGAAGCACGCACGGAGTGGGACGCCGACATGGCGCTGGCCGGCTGGAAGCACGCCACTGGACGGAAATTCAAGAAGCACCAGAGGTGAGGGGTTGGTCACAGTGAGCGTATACGGCACGTCCAGCGCTGTCGAGTTGGAGAGAAAAAAGCACTGCTCCTGCCACACGCCCTCTGGGACATGGCCGAATGTGATCGTGGACTCCTCCATCACCATCGTCGCGATTTGGATGTCCGCACGGGTATCGATTTGTACGATGCCGCCGCCACGTACGGCCACCTCAAAGGCGGCCTCGGTTTCCTCGCAGCTGACACCCCTGCGAAACACAGCCACCGTGACGGAGTCCCCGGCGGCCAGACGGAAAGTTGGTGGGCGGAAGACAAAACGCGGCGACTGCGTGTCCGCATGCATTTCCCGTACATCGCACACAACCGGAATGGGATTATCATTGGTGACGGTGAAGGAGGAGTCGACATCCTTGCCTAGTTCGATCAGGCCAAAGTCAAGCACATCAGTACTTGTGCGGATTGAGGGTCCGACACCATTCGCACGAATACTCAGCTGATGCAAACAGCGTGTGCCAGGGGCTGCATAGCGCATGACCTCAGGCACCAAACAATCGATGCAGAGGAACTGATGCCCCACCGTGTGAAGCGTGAAAGAAACCGTCACGGTGGCCTCCGACTGGGGTGCTATGGCCCCCTTTCGCGGTGTGCACTTCACTGTCATCTCCTTCCCTTCCCGAGGTGTCGGGACGAGACAGCTTGCCACCTGCTTGCATTCGGCTGCGCTAGGATCAAAGCAATAGTGAACCACCTGGTTGGAGTGGTTCTGCAGTGTGACATGGCGCACGTTAGCAGCCTCTGTGAGGCAGTCCACCACTTCTTCCAGGCAACTCGGAAGCACCGTCAACCGCGGCATGAGCGGCTGGGCGAAGAGAAAGAACCCGGCTACGAACGTTCCCAACTGGTCCTCAGGCTGGACCCTACTGCACTGCCGGAAAGCAGAGTACGGATCCATGTATGCGTCAGGCAAAGCGACTCCGCTTAACTCGGCCACCGAGTGCTCCCGCACTGCCACAGCGGCGGACGGGATGCGCTTGGTTCTTGACAAGAGTTCCACCACGTCGTGCGGAGCAGCAGCCAGAGCTTCCGCGGAGACACTGCGTGGATCTGGCAAGCCTTCCAGGAAGAGGTTCCATGAGGCGATCACAGGCTCCGTCGACTGAGGTGTAAACGTGACGGAAAATGTCGTCTCGTGCTGGGGCGCGAGCGTGCCACTGGAGGGAGAGATGACCACGTTGTCTCTCACACCGCCATTCGTTTCGTCCGCCACCTCACCAGACCAGTGGAACGCCAAAGGCACAGGCATTGCGCTGTATACAGTCACTGGCACCGATGTTGTAACACCTGGGGAAGTGTCCTCAGCCACGTAACGTAGGGCGCCGCCATCGTGCTCGTCACAGCGCCACTGAGGCTTCCCGCTACTCGCCACACCCGCATCGCCAATACGCGTGATACGCACCTCTGGAGCGATGCCCTCGCCGCTGAGAGCAAAGACATGCTCCGATAGCAGGTCACCGCCCGCCCGCTCACGCGCCGCAACAAGCAGTCGCCCCTTGTAGGGCCCCACATCAAGCGGGGAGAAGGCAATGGTCAGTATCATTGCATCACCGCAAGGTAGTAATGTGGTGGTCTCCGGGGTGGGGTCTATCGAGAACTCTGGGGAGCTACTCATCACCGTTACCATGGTGTCGGACCCAATGTTCTCCAACTGATAGGAAATGGTGGTTGTGCCCATAACAAACGTGGACGGAAATCTGCACTCGTTCAGGTACATTGATCCAGCCGCTTGTGTCTCTCGCTGCGATATATGTCCCTTCTGATCCTTGCCAACTTGCCTCTTTGCGGAAACCGCACTGTGACCCCCGCCAGCCGGTAAGAGTAGCCGGCCAGAGGTACTCGGCGGCCCGTCCGCTACAGCACGGCTCAGTCGAAGCTCTGGCAAAAGAGTCTCGCAGCGGACCTGCACCTCCGTGAAGACCCACTGAGCGCCTTCCCCCGACCGTGAGTTCAGTTCCCGCGCGGCCCCTATCTGTAGCACCTCCTCCACAAGAGGTTCAGAAAGGTCCACCGGCTCAAACCCGACCTCCACCACAAGGTAGCCCCCACAGCTTAGTGGGGCTGTCACATCGGCATCCGTTCGTGCTCCATCGTCAACTGCCGCCATGCCGACGCATGTGAACCTTAGCCATGGGTGCAGCGCCGGGCGTAGACGCAAACGCGTGCGGAAGGCATTACGATTGGTAAAGCGGATGGTGTACTTCACCTCGGTGCTTGTGGTGGTGCGCAGCGTAATAGCCCTCTCCTTGACGGAGCACTCCACACCCGCTGCCCCGTCATTGGCTTCCTTATTCGCCTTTCGTCTCTTGGAGGAGGCAGCGCGGGACGCGACCAACCCCTGGAAGCCATTCTGTGTGTTACCGGACATATCAGCCGCCGTAGCGGCTGTTCCTACTGAACGGGGTGCGGATGAAGGGGATACAGAGCGCCGGTCTGCTCGGAGCGATGGGGAAGTCGCTCGCTTGGACGCGTCCGTACGCCCGGTACGTGCAAACGGTGCTTTACGGAGAGCTGTGGAAGCACCCTGGCTCTCCACCACCGCCTTCTCCTCCACTCGAGAGGACGTCGGTGGGGGTTGCACACAGAACGCCGAGGGCTCCGTACTGAGACCGGGGCGATGAGTGCTGAGCAGCTCCTGCAAAACATCACGCCGTGTCGCTGTTTCCGCCGACTCCAGTGGCACCGTGGTATGCGTGGTTGCATCGGGGAGACGATAACAGTACTCCTGCTCTAACATATGATTGTACTTATTCGCAAAGTCCACCGCATCGATGAGATACAGGGCGATGTCGTTGTTAGGTAGTTGTCTGCCTGTCTCTCCCTCGTTAGGCGAGGCAGAGCGAGGGGGAGGGGATGTCGGTGAGGAAGATGAGCTCGGTATGGCGATGTGTAAATCCGGCCGCTCTGATAACGCTAAGATGTCGTCCATCGTGAACCGCTCAATATCACGTGAACAGAAGTAGTCGTATGCGGCTTTAGCCCGCTGCTCTACCGACTCTGCCATCTGCTGAGCCGTCTGAGCCTCTTGCTCACACGCCGTTCCCATTTGCACCCACGCCTGCTGCTCGCGCCGCTTCTGCATCTCTGCCACACGGCCATCCTGCACAGCCTCCTGATTCACCGCTCCTGTAGCCGCGGCAACATCTGCTCCCTGTTTCCTTCCCTTGAGCCCACGGCCTTTGGTCGAAGATGCAGACATTGCGAGGTGGCGTCGGACAGCCTCTGCCTCTGCAAGTGCCTGTTCCCCCGCCTGCTCGATTGCAAAGGCAAAGGCTTGCTGATCCGCTGAGTGCATCAACTCCAGCTCCTGCAGCTCCTCAGCAAACAGCTGCAAAGCCTCTGGTGCCCAAGCCTGCATTAGAGATGGGTTGCTAAACTCCATTTACCCCCACTCGCCTGGTGATTGCACTGTGACTGTAGTGGGATGAAGTAGAAGGGTGAGAGGGAGGGAGGAGAAAAAAATGAAACAGCAGATGAGGAAGACCAAGTTACTGAATGCACTATGGCATGGTCTCCCCGTACTCACTATCACCCTCACCTAGCACCACGCATGTAGCGCCTGGTCAACCGCCATGCGACCAACACTCCGATTTGGATTGATAAGCAAACAGCACGGTTTTGCACTCCGTTGCCCATTGCTTATCTACGAACGGCAGGGTCTCTCCCCGCTCCCAGTGCACCGCTTTGGTGGAAATCATACAATGCGAAACGAGGGTAGAGAAGTCTTGCACGTAA
>JAIZPF010000035.1:5333-18825 GCA_020509355.1 Blechomonas ayalai | reverse complement strand
CCCCCCCCCCTCCCCCCGAGACGGGCCCCGCTTAAGTGGTGGCGCAGCCACTGCTATCAAGAAGGCTCTCGCCGTGATCATCACCAGGGTAGTGCACCAGGCAGTAGGTGCTCTGCGCTCCATTCAGTAAGAACACCCGCGGACAGGTACACTTCAAACTGTTGTAAACGGGAACGATCATGGGATAACGCGATGCTGCGACCCAGAGGGCTTAGGGTGTACAGAAGAAAGCCTCATGCCTGTCCAGAAGGTCAGCCACAACGACCTGGAAGTCCTCGACGCAACTCTGTAACCGCTCCATCATCGCTCGGGCCCTATTCTCTGCTTCAGTGAATTCACGCGACTGTGAATCGTTGGTGCACGTGGGAAGTGAAGACTCCCCTTCAGGAGCTTCGGCATATGCTGGGTCGGCAGCACTCGCTGCATCAAACGTCGACGGCCCTGTACCGCCACAGTCTAGCATCACCCCCAGAAACGCATAGTCCATCACCGCACTTGCTGTGCCCTCAGCAGGCGCTTCCACGGGGACCGTGTGATCACTCACTCCGCCAGAGATATCCTCGCCCGAGGCAGAGAGGGTTCCCTGCTCGGTGGGTAAAGACTGGAGGACCTCCTTGTCGGGCCCGGTGGAGGAGCAGGTGTGCAATTGGTCCTCGAGCTGTCCCCACGGGATATAATTAAAAAGGCTGTCCAACTGGTATTGCACCCTAGACTTGACAAAGGCTTCGCACAACGCCCGCCGTTGCGAGATGGTGTTTCCATCCTCCACAATCGGTGGAGCTTCGCCGGCTACGGGCGTGAAAGGGACGCCCCCAGGTATGGCAATGGGCTGAGGGTCTCCCCTGGTCGCCAAGAGCGGCTGCACCATCACCTCGCAGTGCCGCAGTACCATGGTTGCCCACGTCAGGGCGCCGCACGCTCGCTCAATGTGCTTCTGCGCAAGTACCGAGTCGTCCAAAATGGCGGCAAACGGGGACTCCAGCAGCCGCCTGGCGTTCTCCTCCGCCAGTTGCACAGTGCCCGCTTCCGCGGCAACGCGTTCCTGGCAGTCGCGTCGCCGCTTCCCCTGTCGCCGCTCCACTTCTCTCGCTAGCGCTGCAATCGGTGCGGGGATACAATGAGCCACGACCGGAAATGCCTCGTAGGGAATGAGACGGAGTCGCATGCGCTTGGGCCGCCGCTTGCCGATCAGCTGGTACGGCCCCACAATGTGCGGCCGTGAAAGCGCTAGACGATTCAGATACACCTCAAGGTCCTCCCCCTCACCGGCGATCTCCGTCGCGCGCCGCTGCAACAACTCCCTCTGCCGCCTAGCTTGGTCCAGTTGATGCTGTGCCGCCTCTGTAGCCAGCTGAGCGTGGCGGCTCAGGGACTGCTCTACGTGGCGTAGAACGTCGCCCAACGCCTCCGCCACCAGACGCACCAAGAAGGAAGCGCAGATCCATATGATTAGCGGTTTGTCAAATTCTTCTGTATCCTCCATTACAAAATGGGCCCCCTTCGCCACCGTCGAACCACCCCGCTGCGGGTCTAATGCGCCGGAAAGTCGCTCGGCAAGAGGTTGCATTAACTCCTCGTCCATACGAAGTGTGTACCGCAAGAAGAGGTACTTGGATGCGTACGCAGCGTCACTGGCCGCATTGGGCAGTCCGTCGGGCAATCGTTGCGGCCCCGCCATTTCCACCGCAAGAGACATTAAATCAATCCAATCCAGGAAGAATCGCTGCTGAGCAAGTCGGTGTGCGTGCTCGGGAAGTCGGGACCAGACTTTTTCCACGAGAAAGGGTGCCGTATGGCGCACAAATTGTGCAAAGAGCTGCTGAGAAAGCAGCGCCTCGCGGTAGAGAACATGTAGGTGAGAAGAGCCGTCAGTCGGTAGCTCCCCCGGACTAACGCAGGAAATGGTGGGAAGGCCTCGAACAAAGGCCACGCGGCGCAGGCAGCGCAGTAGTTCGAGGCACTCGGTGGGCTCGTATCCGTAGTAATTCTCACCTGCAGCAATGACAAGCGACACATCCAGCGCAGGGTCCTCGATCTCCATCGAGGCAGTCGCCTTCAGGAGAAGCAGCGTCGACCGGGGTGGAAGGCCGACCACGGTGACGCCAGTGATTCTCTGACGCAATTTGAGCACCTCACTCACGCTTCCGGCGTCTCGGCCCTCTGCTTTCCACCGTAGCGTAAGCAGCGGCTCATCGGCGCTGGAGACAAAAGGCCCGCGCACGGCGTCTACCACCACTGCAGGAACCGTCTCCACCCCAGTGAACCCCCACCTGGGTCGTGCGTATTCTCGCTTGATGCGACCGCGCGCACTGGTATTGCGCAGCGTAATTCTCTCGCCGTTTACCATAATGGTCTCCCCATCCTCCCCCCGGTCCTCGCGTAGCTTTGCCTCGAACTCCCTTGAATAGGGCATACAGTGTTCCGTCGCCGCGTAAAGACTGGCTGGCACCATGCTGGGGGAGACAACCCCATCCATCTTGTCCCAATTAAATCGAACTTCTATCAGACGCTCGATCACAGCATCGAGATGGTCGTCACCGAATTGCGCCTCCGGTCGTTCCAGCACGTCGTGGCGCTTCCCCCTAGTACGCACGCCCGCTGCTGGTCGACCCCATGGCGCTCCCCATGTTGCCCGTGGGTCAGTCATTAGCCTGGCAACGTTGGACGCATCGATGTGGCCATCTGTCCGCGTGACCGGCCTCGCGTACATGTTCGAGTTGCGAAACTCCGTCTTAAAGTAATTAAAGAACGGCCTCTTCGCCCTACTCAGGGCCTTTCGGCCACCATGCTGCCGCGCTGCGATGCCCGCGTCCAGCTGCTGATGTGAGGAAAGCGTTGGTGTGAGCCAGGATGGCCGGAACGATGATGCTCGGCGCCTGACAGCGGACCATCGCACAGCAGTAGCCTGAAAGGGCATCGCCCACCCGCCGCGCTGTTAACGTGCTCTATGACCCACCGCCCCCACACACCCCGGGGATTAATATTTATCGTCCTCCGCCTCACCGCTTGGGGGAGCACTGGCCCCTCGCGTACCACCCCTCCCACGATGCGCGCTACAATACAGAAGGGAAGCGGCGATGTACTCTACCGTTTCTTTCTGAACCACTATGTTGTCTATGGCGAGTGAACGCTGTGCGCCCACCATCCACCCCGCAGATACCAAACTAACGATGGCATGAAGCGAGCAGCCGGTATGTTGTGAAGGACGAAGAAAGAACGAAGGAAGAGGGAAACAGCGTGATCAAGCAAGTGTGAACAAAATGGGATACACCCTCTTGGGGCGCCTCCTCCCTCCCCGTCTTGAGGGTCACGCCCTCAGGGGCCAGGCTTACAGGGAAAGAACAAATGATCGAAGTCCACACAATAACTCAGCCGATGTGCAAGAGGCGTATCGGAGTCCGCGTCACTCCGGCAAAATGCCTTCATCATAGAAGGAGAATAAAGCGCTACGAGTAGTTTCCCTTGCTCGTCACCCCGTTCGCCGGGTGGTCATCCCTCCAGTCAGCCCATTTGCTGTCCTTCTGCCGCTGACGCTCCTCAACACCCTCGGGGCCGAGTCGCTCGTCCTCCTCGGCTTGGCGTTGTTGCGCTTCTGCAGCCGCGTCCATCTGCCGCTGAACCTCTGCCATCTCCATCTCTGCAAACTCCTGCAATGTGAGCGTCGGCGTGTTGCGGTCGACCATCAGGTCGGCCTTCACCTGCTGTCGAAAAACCTGCTGGTTGGCAATGGCGCTGAGGGCCTGGGTAGAGATGCCGCCAGAGTTGGCCACCCTCTCGGTGCTTACGGGCTGCGGATTGTGTGGAGTGCCAACCATCATCATGCCACCAGGAAGGATGGTGTACGTCTGTCTTCCCAATGACAGCTCTCCTCGTCGGACAGCCTCCAGTTTCTCCTGGTAAGCGTTTGAGATCGACGTGCGCTGGGACGGGCTGAATGCGGTTAGTATCTCCAGCTCACGTGACGAGAGCTGCAACTGATGGCAAGCGTTGTAGATGGACCAGTTCAGTCGGGTGATGGCACGCTCACGAAGCGTCTCCTCTTCCTCACCACCGTCCTCCTCCACACCTTCACCTTCCTCCATCAATTCCTGCATACGCTTTCGTTTGGCGTGCAAATAACGAACCTTGTTCTCACACTCGCGCCACCGGCTTTCCAGTTCGCTTTGCCGGCGGGCCAGCTCAATGCGCTGCGTTCGTTTGTCGGGGTGGTATACCGCATACGTTTCGATCGTTTTCTCGTCAACGAGGGACATGTGCTCCATCCACTCGAAAAAAATCTTGAACCACTCGTGGGAGCGAGCTAGAGCCTCTTGTCGAGTCAAGGTTGACGAAGATGCGTCGGTGATGGATTCCGCAGAAAGGTTGATGGCGCCACCATCCTTGGCCTCGCCCGCCATGCGCTGCCCGTTTGTCTGAAGCCGATCGCTTCCGTCGCTCCCTCCCTGTACACGTTGATACAGATCCCCGATCATATACGGAACCCACATCATCTCGAGTGAAGTAGTGGAGTAGTCATCCACTTCATCGTTGATAGAGATTGCCCCTACCGCCAGTAGCCGTCGCCAAAACGTCTCGCACTCCACGAGGAGATGACGCACCGACGTGTCTAACGCAACATTGGGACGGGGCGCTCGTCCGGTCAGGACTTCACCGGTGTATCGCTCCACCAGTGCGTTAAAATGTCCCTTGACAGTTGTAGATCCAGGCTCCAATGCTACAGAGTACATTGTCGCTCCTACCTACACAATATCCTTGATGCTTGCAGCAGGGTGACAATACACGGTGAGGGAAAGTAAAGAAAATAAAAGCAGAGAGGTGCAGTAATATCTGTACCAATAGAGCACGCAAGGCATGGAGGCGGGACAAAACGACGAATGCCAGTCATGCATACCACCACGCAATGGTACGCTTTCTACGTGCGCCAGCTAGTGGGATTGTGGTCATGCACAGCCTCGCCCCGACCGACTCAGCAGGTAGTGCGCAATACATTCACCAAGTATTTCTCCGATGCAGGCCCTTCATAACGCCACAGCCCCTGTGATGCATACGTCGGTGACTTGTCAGATTGCCCATGGACACACAACGCGCACCATCACCCTGTGTACCGGGGCCCCGGCCCTGTCCTCCGTTGAAAGGCCTGCTGAACCATCGGGTGATCCATCAGTACTTCCTGGCGGTACGCGTGCAGCATCGAAGGCTTTTGCGGTTGATGCGTCCCCCTCCCACTGCTGCCACCCCCGCTTCTTTCATTTGTGCCTGGCGCTTGATCCTCCACCGTGTGGGCTGTGTCCCGCCCCTCCGACATGTCCTCCTTCGGTAATTGCGTGGCGAACTGACTTGGTGACAGTCGCGACATAGCAGATGCAAATCGGCTTGTCCACACCTCTGCCACATCCTTGTCCTTCGATTGTAGCGCACATCGGCGCAGGGCAGAGCACAGCGACATCGTCATGGCTGTCTTTGACGGGAGAGGTACAGGTGATACGGTACCGTGCAGTTCGCTCCAGAGATGGTCCCCCTTCTCTAAAGCCTCCTGCCGCTCCTCGGGCTGCGTACTGCGAGCGAGTTGGATGATGAGGCGACTCTCCGTGTCAATGGACTGCATGCGCGGTACGCTCATCGTCAGCTGCCGCTGCAGCCGCTGGCGGAGCTCAGATGTGGTGTACACCTTATCCGTCATGAAACTCTCCTGGAGCAAATGCGTAGGCCGAAGCAGCCCAGCAAGTGGTCTGTAGACACTACGACAGGAACGCATCCTCCCAGTGCACCTTGCGGAGCGGAAGTAACTGTACACACCACACCACCTCCGTCCACAAGCGCAGGTGAAAGCAACAAGTGCTTGCCAAAGTACTGATCAATTCCAATAGAGATGAGTGGTGCCCAGTCGGAGGAAAGAGAACGTGGAGGTGAATAATGGCGCCCCACTCGCAAGCATTAAGCTTACTGTAGAAGTTTGTGGTGTGAATGTACACCAACCTGGAGGGCAGCACAACCACACCATGGTATGTCTCCGCCCACCGCAGAACTCTTCTGTTCGAGTGTTGAATTGGCACTTAAACTCACCATGTAATGGTGTGTGCTCCAATTGGCCTTCCGCCAACCCCACCCGCAGGGTACGCCCACATCAGCACGCACGCGCTGCCCCTCCCCCACCCCCTCTCTCTCTTCCTCGTCAAAATAGGCCTTCAATTCCCGTGCCAGGTGCCTCATCAATGTCCCTGTCCATCACTTCTGCTTCATCCGCGACTTGGAGTGTGTCATCGATGAGGGAGCACAGGTTGGACACGTACGCTACCTCGTGAATATCCATCGGCCGAAAGGTAACCAAATTATAGTCACTCACGATGGAGCTGATCGCTCGCGTCATGGCTCGCCATCGGGGAGGGAGTCGCGAGAGGTCCATAAAGTCAAAGTCACACATGCAGAAGTGCTCCAGCACATCCTCTTTAAACTCTGGGCTCAGAAGGTCACACTTTGTAAGGACATTAATAAACGGGCAATCAAAGCACACCATGCTGGACAAGGAAAACATGCAACCAGAGATGAACTTGCCACAGTCAGCGGTGGTGGCAAGAGAGTCTAGCAGGTACAACACAGTGACATTGTAGCCTTCGCGCTTTAGCAGTTGAGCAAACGCTGGCACGGCCGGCACATTCGACAGCACCTCAATTTGTCCCGGCATGTCCACGATGAGGAAGTCCTCCGCGAAGTCACCGAGCTGTTCCACTACCCACGCGACACCTGTGGAGACCGCATACTCCATGCAGAACACTAGGCCACCATTAGGCCCGAGGCCTTTGCTTGACATGACGTCATCGAGCGAAATAAGGTCGCGAACATCCATGGAGGCGTTGTACGGTAAATCCTCCGCCGCCGGATCAAAATTAACAATATGAACAGCACGGCCCTTAGTGGCGTAGTGTTCGGCGACGACGCTGCAAAGGGTGCTCTTGCCAGAGCCTGCTGGACCAATAACAACGACAGCGTACTTTCCCATCGGTGCCGCGTTGTGTCGTCGAAAGAGACGGTGTGAGTGGGGAGGGCTTCCGCTCAAGTGCAGGCGGACGCGTAAGTGGCCTGACACCTCAGGCAATGCAGAGTGCAAGAGAAGCGAAAAGGATGAGGAAGAGAAGTGTCTCCAACAGCCGGTGGGTGAAGGCTCTACCCACGCATGGTATGTCAGTACATTATCCCACAGAAGGGTCGGCACGGAAACAGGCACATATCCCTTACCCCTCCCCCTCCCCGACAGTAACACGATCATGCAAGTCAGTGTGTAAATGCCTTATCGCCACAGTGGGGAGTTAGAGCTCGTACACAAGCACACAGCCACAGTATCCCAAGCCAGCCGTCGGCTGGCGCTGTGCCTGCGCAACCTAGTGCTCTTCACCACACACACACACACCCTTCCCCTGTCCCACGCACACTTCCCATTAGGTGGGGACGATGGCCATCGTAGTCAGTTATCCTATGAAAGCCCCACAGGCATGGGCGGGCATTCTCTTAAGACTGCCTGCCGCGGCGCTTCAGTTCGTGAGCCACCTCATCCTCCGTTGCCAGACCTAAATCATCCTTCTCCCGCTCGCGCTTGCTACCGGCGGCCGCATTCGAGCCCAACACCTTGACGTGCTGCAACACGTTGTCGGCACGTATACGCTGTCCCGTATCTCCGTCAACAAAATAATCTACCCCTTTCGGAACAGGGACGGTTATCCGTGGGGAATAGCTTTCGTCCACATCAACGTTTGTGTAGCGGGCTGTGGGATCCTCTGGCAGGGTCCGCCCGGTTGGTGGCACGCTACCCGGCTTGACTAAGCTAGAGCTCATGAACACAGGCGTAAACACAGGCACGCCACCAGGAGGTTGAATGGTACGCGGGGCTTCCGTCGATTGATGTGCAGCAGACTCCATCTCCACCGCAGCGGGCGACGGTATCGCAGCGGGGCGCAGGTGTCTCCGAGAGATCGCCGTCTCAGGTACAGGCCCATCAAGGAGCAGATCGTTCAGTGTGAATGTCTTGACGACCGTGAAGGTGTTCCAGTGCAGCCTGGCTCGTAGTTCATCGTCTGTGAGCAGCGCCGCTTTGCGACGGGAGACAGCAGCCTTGGCGTATTTAATTTTCTCTTCACACACAGTACCGAGGATGTACTCGATCGAGCTCATGTTCTCCAGTCGTGTCTCCACTTCCTCTGTGGTGCTCTGGAGGATACGCTGGTATGATTCCACAAGCTTCTTGAATGTCTCGTAGCGGGCATCATCACTCTGCAAGAAACGAAAAGCCGGGTTGTGCTTCTGCTTTGCCAGCACGCCCACTAGGAAAGGATCCCCGTATTTGGCAACGTACTGCGCCGTGCACGTCATGATACTCATCACCAGCGCCGGCATATCAACGGTGTCGTTCTTTAAATCCAGCGAGTAATGATTGGGGAAAGGGTCCTCCTGATAACGGCGTGCCTCCTGTTCGGCCTGTCTAAGCAGCTCCTCACGCTTCGGATCGCTACGTGATCTGGCGGTTCCCCCCTCGGTTCGCACAACGCCTCCCACTCTGACCGTCGTGGTAGGTACCGCACCGGCACCCGTAGCGGCCTCCGCATTTACACCCTCCCCCGTCTTCTTCGTAGGCCGTTTCTCGGGATGGTTTCGGTACTCCGTCAGTTGGCTTAGGAAGAAGGGATAAAAGATATGGGACGAGTCCACAAAAAGGAATTCGTTGCGTTTGCTTGAGGCGAGCACCTTGGCCACCATCTCATCCGCCTTGCGCTTCTCTAGGGAACTTAACCGGCAAGCAAACTGCTCCACCTTCTCCCGCAATTCCGGGCCAGGCACGACAATACTGGGAAGCGACTCCCCTTCATTCTCCATCGTGCAACCCCTTCACCACCCCAGTTCCTCTCGGTAGCCGCTCTCGTACTGGGGGAGTTGGAAAGAGTATGCACAGCTTGATGAGCAAGTGCGTTCCACTCCAGATCGTACCCCTCTTCTTCACTCACGGTACGTATGTCTTGAGAGTTGGCGCTATCCTTCAAAGGTAAGTACGGCGTACGATCGCTACTTCAGGAGCGCCTATAAATGAACCCACTCTACCGCCCCTTTGATGGAGTAAAGGTGAAAGAAGCTGAACGGGGATACATCATAAAAAATAAAGTGCAAGCACAGAACCAGTCACCGTTTACAAACACCGGTAGGGCCTTCTATCACGAGGAGCTGACTACAAGGACGCGTTTCTACCCGCTTCCCTCCAGCACGGGTGTCCCTTCCCTACCTCCACATGATCTTCAAGAGGGGCCACCCCACTCTATCCACGTTACGGCAAGCGAGGTGCAGCGCTACAAGAACGAAAAGTCCACCACCGACGCATTCAACTGGGGAGAATGCACATCCACAAGCACCATCTTACCCGTTAAGCGAAAAGACGGAACACACACCAGCCGGGCGCCCTCCTCTGCCTCCTCGTTAAGCCCACTTACAAGCCCGCCCTCACCACGGGCGGTGGAGGGAGAGGGGGCCTTACTCAGCTCTTGCAGAGATACGAAGCGCGTTTCGAAGTGTGGTTGATCACAGGCCACAAAGCAGTGTGGGGTCTGTGAAAACAAAAATGGGTCCTCACTACGAAAAGGATAGCTGAACAGCGTGTTGGGGGCCGTAGGACAGGCACAACCAGCGGCGAGCACCATCGCCATGGCGTCCAGCCGACTCGGAAAGTTTGTCTCCCGCACCACGTCCGTCACGTTTTGGCCGGATGTAACGAATACGTGGACCCCATCGCTCACGGAGGCGTGTTGCGCTGCATCCATCACAGTACCTTCGTCGCTGTTCACATCGCCCACCTGTGCGATAAACTCATACGGGTTACTGACAAGCCGCAGTGTGGAGTACCGTGAAGCCTGAGGCAATAGAAGCGGGTGAAGCGGTTGCTGCGGTTGGAAGGCATTAGACATGTCTGTTTCACCAGGCATCAATTCCACCTCCACGCTCTCCGCCAATTGGGCCAGAAGTGGGTCCAGTTCTCGCATCAGCATGGAGGATGTCACCACACCCGCGTTCTGCTTTTCGTCATTCAGCCGAGAGTGATCGGAAGGATCGAGTCTTACCTTCTTCTTCAGTCTCTGCTCGTCCGTGATGGCAATGCTATTGCCACCGATCACCAGCCGTGATATACAGCGGGACTGCTCCACCACGCGGGCGTCGCCCACGTTACCACAGATATAGTCCACAAGTAGCTCCACGAGTGTCCTCGCACGAAGGCCATTCGGATCGGAAGAGACAACGTTCACCCCCAGCCCCCCTACAAAGGCGATGTAGCATGGCAGATGCCCGGCGGAGCTCCCCTCGCTCTTCACGGAGCACATAGGCCTGGGCACATAGAGGTCCTTCAGACCCCGCAACGTGTACCTCTGCACGTGAAGGTGCCCGTTCTCGTCAAGAGTACCGTACACGCCGATAATTAAGCCCGTGCAGAGAAAGTCCGGCTGAAGACCGCTCAGCAGCACACGGCCGCTGCTATCCTCAAGAAGAAGCTCATCCGCTGCGCTGCATAGAGTGATGCGTGGATCCTCCGTTCCAGTCAGCCTGCAGTCCTTGCTGTCTACTGGTGGGCCCCCCAGTGGCGCATCGTCCGTCTCTGCTGCGGGGAGTGAGGTGCCACACAAGGCCACGTCCTCCATGTCGGCGTCGTTATCCTCTTCCCCCGCGTCGATGCGGACAAGCTCCTTTTGGTACTCGGTCAAAAAGCTGGGGAGCAGTTTCATTTGCTTATAAAGCACCCCCACACAGATGGAGGGAACACCAGGAACTAGTTCTAGCAAACGTACGTGCCGGACAGCCCCACTCACAGCTACCCCGCTGTCCTCCACGACTTCGCGGATGGCGGCTAGCACGTGAGGCTGCTGTGTGTTCAGCCGGCAGCGGTACATGAGCGCATACTGTTGGGAAAACTCAAGCTGGCGGAGCAGGAAACGTTTGTGGGTTCGTCGGATGGGGCATTCACTTCGCCGTACAACTTCCTGTTCGACCATCTGCTGTGGTGCGGAACGTGTTGTGCCTAATACACGGTGCCCCTCCCCTGTACCCACGTATGCACGATCCGGGTGAGCGGTGGGCGAAGATAATGTGTGAATAGTGTGACGAAGAGTAAGCCAGTGCAAAAGAAAGCCTTGGCGTGGGTGTGGACGTAATGAAAGGAAAGCAAACAAGAGAACGATGAATGGAAGCACTTTGACATGCATAGCGAAACAAAAGTGGGGCATATGTTGGCATGTTCTAGACATGTGAAGGAGCTTCATCATCGCCTATCATCGCCCTCGCATCAACGCATCATTCCCCGTCATGACGACACCGGAAGAAGCTGGGTTCTTATCACCTGCCCATTGCTAGTAGAAATTGCTTACGTGCTTAACGGAGAGGAGCCCACAAATGTGGTGGCCTGAAAGGAAAACGAGAATACCGCGTAGGTTGGAGGTCGAGGACCATTCGCCCCCCCCCCTTGCCCTTCGCCATACAAAGAAAACATAGCTCATCACAACGGGGTCCCCTTCACTTCTGGCTTTCATCTGTGACTACGCTCCCTCCCATTTCTCTGCTCACACCACCTCGCCCACACCCCTCCCTCCCCTCCCTCCCCTCCTCCTCTACGTCCACTGACATTTTCTTTACGCTCTGATTGGCACCTGCTTGTGAGTCTTTTGTTGTTGTTGTTGCCCTTGACGAGTGCCTTGCTCCTCTCGTCACATTGCTCTCTCTCTCTCTCTCTCTCTCATTCGCTCCCCCCTCGCCCTTTTTAATAGTAAGATCAATAAGGGGTACACGGGCTCCTTGTAAAACTAGTCACCGTTTCCAGGAGAAGCAGCACGACGTTTTCTGCGCAGGGAGACGTGATGTCGGCTGTCACACCGTCAGTGACGGCACCATACAAAGAAACGTTTAGCGGGAGTCAAGCAGGCCCTCCATCCCCTCCTCCACTTACCCACCGATATCTGCAACACGACACAGTAGCGAGCCCAAGGCTTCAGGGCAATAAGCACGCCCTTACAGAGAGAAGCAGCCTCCCCCCATCACCTGCAAGAGCCCATGCGCTAGACCCTTGAAGCATCCGCAGACGCAAACACACGCCGTCTATTCATACGTAGACGGCGGTGTGGTCGCGTTAGACTGGGAAGTGTCCAGGTTAGAAGCCTCGGACGGTGTCTGGGCGCTTCGTTATCCTGGTTTGCAGTGAAAGCACAGTCGTTATGACACCCCACACACACTCACCCTGTTCATTCCTACTGGCTCCCACCCCACTCCAGGCGCCACTGAGGCAAGTGCGATGAAGAACCACGCTACGCTTTACTACGCAGCGCCCGCGACTGCTGCGTCCCCTTGCTTCCCCCTCTAAGCATCTAAAGCCCTCCAATCAGGCTCGGCTCGTGTGTCGCACTGCTGAAGAGAGAGAGGGGAAAAAAACGCATCACTCGTCATCGCCCATGGGAAGTGGTGCGTTTTCAATGGCAATCTGGTCCGCCTGCAGGGCAGCCACCTGCTCGGCCGACAGTGGAATGACATCCGCGTCTAGCATTGGAGCTTCAACGAGACACAGCTCAGGGTCATTAGCAAGCTTCTTCGCGAGCCATACAAACGGCTTTTCGTAATTGTAGTTGGACTTCGCTGAGATGTCATAGTACTGGAGGCCTTTCTTGCGGTGGAAGTTAATCATCTTTGCCTTCACCTGACGGTCAGCACAATCTACCTTGTTACCAACAAGCACGATGGGGATGTTGTCACATACGCGGGTGATGTCACGGTACCAGTTGGGCACGTTCTTGTATGTGTTGCGGCTGGTGACGTCGAACATGATGATGGCACACTGCCCCTCAATGTAGTAGCCATCGCGGAGGCCACCGAACTTCTCTTGCCCAGCTGTATCCCAGCAATTGAAGCAGATCTTACCACGGTTTGTGTGGAACGTCAGCGGATGCACATCCACGCCAACTGTCGCGACGTAGCGCTTCTCGAACTCACCGGTGAGATGGCGCTTGACGTACGTCGTCTTTCCAGTGCCGCCATCACCCACAAGAATAAGCTTGAAGGTCGCCACACAGTCGTTCTTTGGTGCCTGCTGCATCTTTTGTGTGAAGAGAAGCGAACGTTTGGCAGTTGTTGTTGTTGTTGCTTTTCGCTTCCCCTATTCGTCTCTAGTTGGTTGAGTACAGATGATAGCTGTATCACAGCGCACGCACTCACTCACACACGGGCAAGCCTGAAGTGCACACGGCAGGGAGTCAAGTTTTCCACGAAGGAGGATCCTTATTGGCATCACGAAGAAACAACGGAATAGTAAAAATATTACAAACGAGGAGATGAGAGCACGTTAAGAAGCCATCATCAGCCCTAATTGGAGATGAAGATCCCTCCCTTCACAGACAGAGTCACACGCAACAAGCTGCACATGGGCGACTGGGAAGCGGGGTCCTCCCTCTACAGCTGTCGTCCTCTCAAGAAATCTCAAGTGTAGACA
>JAIZPF010000034.1:95337-111260 GCA_020509355.1 Blechomonas ayalai | reverse complement strand
ATCTTTGGGCAGGGGTCCGAGTGTTAGCGTATTACGGATGCGGCGAAGCAGTGCAGTTGCAAGGCTAAGCCCCACTATGGCATCCAGTGGCGAGTCGGAGGCCGCAAATCCCAATAGATGGCTGTACTCCGTTAGCATTAGTGGAGGGCGCTCTGGAGACCATAGGGCATCGACAAGGTACTTCTCTGGCATGTCCTCCCCATACTCCGTTCGGAGAGTTCTTGTGAAGGAGCAGAGCAGCTCCACGGCCATCCTCACCTGCACCGCCTCGTTCTCCTCCGAAGCCGTTCGGCTGTGAATGAACACCTTGAGCAGTAGCCCCGCTGCTGCACGAATGGTTGGACGCTCGTCGAACAAATTCATTAGAGCGCAGTCGATCATGTCGTTGCTCAGAAGCCCGCTACCCTCCGGCACCTCGCTGTCGCCGCGCACCATCATAGCAATCACACGGATGGCCCGCTCTGCACAGTGCATATCCGTGTCAAAGCACATCTCCACGAGTCGCGCGGCAAAGTACTGCAGGAAGAGGTGCATTTGCTCATACGCGTCAGGCACTCCAGCAAGAGTTTGCAGAATCATGTCCAGCGCCTCTAGACGTAATTCTGGCTGTTTGTCGTGCAACGGTATTCCAAAGTAGCGGAGAAACCGATTGGACATAAACTGCGCCGGATACAGCAGAAGCCACTCCCGCAAGGCATGTACAGCATCGAGACGAATCTCCGCACCGACATCGCGCACGCGCTGATGAATGGCTTGGGAGAATAGGTGGTCGACCCAGCCCGACACCTCCTCGCGCTTACTACCCAACGTTGCTGCCTCCTTCTTGCAGTGCACCACAACAAGCTGGTGATCCATATCCCCCACCAACGCACACAGGCCATGAATCATGCGTAAAAGTGCAAATGTGACGGTGTGGCGGAAGGACCGCACCTTACTCTCACTCATGGCCACCATCCACTGCGTCAGAACGGGCAGAAGCGTGCCGTCCAACAGTATATCAGCGCTGTAAGACTGCAGGATAAGTTGCTCGAAAAAATCCCCAAACGCGCGGCGGAAATGCTTGTACTTGGGTTCCTTGTTCACCAACAAGTAGGCGGCAGAGCCCTCAGGGACCCTAACATACAGCTCCTCCAGCAGCGGGGTAATGTCTATACCTTCAGCGAGGGCGTTGCGGTCAAGCTCCACCTCAGCTGTCCCGCACGCTCTGGCCAGAAGGTTAAGCAGTCCACAGAGGGCTGTCTCCAGCTCACCACTACGGTAGACATTTACAAAGAGATTCACAGCGTTCGTAACGACGTCCCCACTTATCAGCGCCCCTGCTAGTTCCTCTCCCAGCGAAGGTACACTTTCTTCGTTGCCTGGCTCAGAGGTAAGTGGTCTCGATGAGGTAGAACCTATGCTCTGTCTTGTGAAACTCTTGGTGGCAGGCCACACCATCTTCTGTGTGCTGGTAGCGGCACTGGTGTCTTCCATCGATAACAAGGCAACATCAAAGGTGCCAGACTCACTAGCACCTGGGGCAGGCTCTGCCGGGGTGGCTGCAACAGAGGCCGTACCGCCACGGCGCTTCACAGGCATAATGGACGAGATGCGGATGTATCCGGTAGAATGACCTCGGGTGCGAATACCCACCTCCAGTACAATCTGCAATATCACAGTGGTACACAGGCAACAAACAAGTGAGTAAGAAGATGATCATCAGATGAAGCTACAATGCCCCTTTCAGGATGCACGTAAATAACCAACGTAGACATCCGCAGAGGTATGCATAGATGACAGAGGTAACATATTCTCCCCTTTTCCGCCACTCAACTAATTAGTACCTGATTATCTCCTCGAGAACCGACCGCAGGCGAGTCAGCACCAATCTTGCTTGCCCTCATCGTCTGTTGTGCTCCTTACACACACACACACACACATACAAATGACATCTCCTGGCTGGAAGCCTACGCGGGGTGTGTGCAACTCCGAGAGGGGGATCGGCTCCAAACGTACAGCCACCACCCCCATCCCCCTTCCTGCGACACCCACCCATGCCACCTTACACATATTGTCACTTTCTAACCGCTGAGTAGCTGCATCAGCTCAGTAGGCAAAGGTGGGGCGGGTTCACCCTCTTTGGTAACACGAACAGGTGTCTTCATCGGTGCACCGGGCTCCTTTAGCAGTCCATGCTGCGCCTCTGAAGCGCGGTTCACATCCATCGCCACCAGTGCTGCCAGGGGCACAACCTCCTCTGTGTAAGAAAAGTCTTGTGGTGGCTCCGGCTGAACCGGCTCCTCAACGACCTCCTCCACTACCTCCGGCGCCGGAGGCGCTTGGGGTGCTTCCTCCTCAACCATTTGCGCTGTCTCACTCTCTTCATCCTTTCTCAGCACCTCTGCCATGTCGAAGTCCTCAAACTTGGAGCGAGCGCCCTTGGTGTTATCATTACTGGCGTCACTATCACTGCTCGATGAACGTTTCTTCTTCCGCCCGGCAGCGGCCTTCTTGGGTGCTGCCTTGCGCGGCATATGATATCCTTGTCAACCCTTCAAGTCCCCACGTATTCTCCAGCCGTGTCAGTCCAGTAACCGATACTCCATTCAGAACGATAAAGAGGATAACATGGAGAGAGGATCGCGGAGGGGATACGAATAATAGTACCGCAGAGTACGACCGAGTACAATCGTAGATACAGCACACATACTCTTACACACATACGCACAAATATTCGCAGTGACCATCCCGGTCAACAACCATGTGGGTATACCTCCCGTAGACTCAAGTGTAGCTTGGCAGATTTCCGCATAAAACCTTTCCGACGACACACACGCTCTCTCTCTCTCTCTCATTCACACGCGATCACCATCGCAGCACCCCCATCCCCTTCCATCGTGCTGTGTGGATGCAAACGGTTACAGGGGATGATGGAAAAAGGATGGGGAGGAGGGGAGGAGTGAAAAATACTGTAGAGAGAAAAAATGGTTAGCCCCCCCCCCCCACCGCACAACTGCCTCGTGTAGAACCACTCCAAATGAGAAATTCACCTTCTTATACACGGACATAAAGGGAGACGATAGCGCGAAAAACCCAGCACACGCGGTATGGGGTCGAGAGTCCAACATCCTACTGACACCACGCATCGAACCCAAGCCTATACACTACCACAGGTAGCCATCTCTCAATAGGCATCCCTACCCCCGCCCATTGCCGACAATTACCAAGGAGTCTTCCTACAGTAGGTCTCTCCCCCCACCCCCCGCTCGGCACCGAGTACTTCATGACCGGCACTCTATAGGGTGAATTCTCTTGCGGCTATGGCTGCATGCGATCCGGCACTGAAAGAAAATGCCCGGCCAAGTCCCCCGTTTGCACGCACCTCAAACAATCTCCCCAACTCACATATCACCACCCCAGTCATGTTAAATGTTCCGGCAAACGACACCGCACACTCTCGGGCACACTTCATTCACAGTCATGCGTGGATCACTCCTCTACATCAAGAGGCTGCTCCTGAAAGGCTTCCTCATCCTCTGCTTCGGCCTCGTGCACTCGGTCCTCCGGGTTCATCTTGAAGCCGTCGAGGAACTTACGGGCGCCATCCTCAGTGAAGATGGTGAAGGGCATGCCTTTCCCCGCAATGGCGATGGTTGTATTCTTGATGTTCAGTTCAACATCCTCCGATGTGGTGGAGGCAAGCGCCTTTAAAGCGTGATTCACGAGCTCTTCCATTGAACAGCTGGGGAAGTTTTGGAAGTGCTTCTCGAGGTAGGTGCGTGCTGACTGGGAGCGGATGCCCATCGCTGTCGCCTTGAAGTCGTACACATCACCGGATGGCGCCGTCTGGAACAGGTGCGGGCCTTGACGGTCATATCCGGCGAGAAGCAGTCCCACACCAAAGGGCCGCTTACCGGCGCACTGAATGTGACGCTGATGCTTATCAGCTAGCTGGTCCGCCATTTGGTTCAGCGGCATGTCACCATCGTACATGTAGCGGTAGTTCATACACGAGGTGCGAAGAAAGCGAGCTAGCACACGACCGTCGGCCACAAGGCCAGAGATCGCCATGCCCACATGCTCATCCAGCTCAAAGACCTTCTCCTGATAGGAAGAGAGCTCAGCCACGGGGTTCCGCTTTAGAGCAGTTAGCACAACATAGTCCTTCCCCTTCACACCTACCGCAGCAGATCCGTTATTGGCCGCCTCGTTCGCATACTCCAACTGGAAAAGACGACCCGTCGGGCTCCAGGTGGTGATGTCCGTGTCATACTCGTTCTTAAACATTGCACCGTCCTTGTATAGTGTCGCCGCAGGGAAATGATAGTCAGCCTGAGAGCAGGGGGCTCAACAGGTGATAGCGGGTAGGGGAATGAGGAAGCGGTGGCCGGCCTGTGCTGTGCGACCGTGAATGCACTTCTCCTTGACGGGGGATGCGGGTAAGGAGCGAAAGGAGCTGTCGATTGCGTAGTCCCTGTAGATGTATAATTCGTAATAACACAATCGCGCGGGGATACAAAAGAAAAAGTTTGTGTTCTTTTCTTCTCTTCTTTGCCAGCGCAAGTGATGGGGCTCATGTTGCCAAAGGGGAAGGAAAGGGAATGGGAAAGGGAATGCAAACGACGCATATGCAGAATGCCGCCCCGCCCTCCATATTTTCTTTAATTTACTTTAGAGGAAGGAGCACAAGGTCAATTCGCTAGCATGCGATCTAGTGGTCGCTGCCAGGACGTTCTACCGTTAACACGCGTTTCATCTAGAGGCTAGCCGCCTCTTCTGTACTGGTAAATTTGTGGAGGTGCAGAGCGCAGACCAACGGACGCTATGATCTGCCACGTTGACCTGAAAGTGGGGAAGAAACACCACCCACCTCCTGCATCGTTGGTGCCTTCGCAACGCACAGAGGAGAACCCTTCCTCTAGGTCTGGAGAGTCACACCAAAACGGCTAGCGCACTGCGACGTATACTACACCTTGCAGTTGGCCCTACGCCATTGTTCAACAAAAGAATAGCAATTGTGCTTATAAAGTATCCCTCTTGACTGAGATGGCTACAGGAGATCCGTCTCCTCTTTCCATGATGTATCACCGTAGTAGCTCTACCATGAACCTAAAAACATGTTACCCGTTCAATGGAGTGGGCTATCGGGCGAGAGCACCGCTAGCAGAGGATCGAATAACACACGTGCGCATCACTCAAAGAAGAAAACCTCACAGAAACCGATGAGAGAGACGGTGTGCGAATATTTCACAGTATCAGGTAATGCATCGTCCTGCGTGAACACTCAACCACGCCGTGATGAGCTCCGCCAAACTACCGTCCCAACGCCATGAAGCTCTTGGGTGAGACGGTGTTCATCCCTCCCACCACCCAGTCTCCGGGGCAGGGGATGTCTAGGGAAGTACTTCCATTTTTCGTATCCTTAAAAACCTTCCCACACATTCTACCCTCGCAGCAATCACATTGCAGGCCGCGTGGCTCAGCCACCATCCACAAAAAAAAAAGGAAAACGTTCTCTGTACGACGTGGTACACAGCCCTCCTCCCCGTCCCCTGGCAGCCGCAGCTTTTCACCGCCCACACTCTCCCAAGTTCCCAGCGAGGCTTGTCGACGTACAAGTCGTACTCTTCTCCGAGTTATCTCACTTTGGCTCTCTCCCTCATCTCCCATTTCGCATAAACGCATACCCTGGGGTAGTGAAAAAAAGAAATGCGTGTTGGCAGCGGAGGAGAGTGAGGCACTAAGTGCGATAAGAGGAGCAAAGTACAATCAAATGCACGCCAGCGATATCACACAACTGCAAAGGTGAACGGTGTTTGAAATGCACTCGGCTCCATTTCACAAAGACTGCGTAGGACCTTTCCTTTCGGCTTAATGATCCTTGGATAACCCTCCGGCTCACGACTGGATTCATCCTGGTGTCCTCGTCAGCGCTCTTTCCTTGTTACCGACAATTGTACACAAGCCATCTCTCACGGTTCACAGGTTCTAAGTGAGAAATAATGGTCCCCCCCTCGACTCTACAATGGCACCTCCTCCACCCCCTTTCAACTGCAATTCCGCTTGCACCGTAGACCCTCTCGTCCCTCCTGCGTCTCCTAATTAAATCGCTCATTTCTCCTTTCTCCTTTCACCATCCCCCCAGCGAGTGGTAGCCTTCCATAACTACTGCATACACACACACATTCAGGAGAAGGATAGGGAGATAAGAAGAACAGAACAATAGAAGTGAGGAAAAGGAGCAGAGAGATGTGTACGGCTGACATGGCACAGCTCATACAGGATCGCTACCCTTCAACGGATGAGCATGTTCTTTTTCGTTTGTGGGGAGAGAGGGCAATTGATGTAGAGCGTAAGCGCTGCTTTGGGTGTCTGAGCTACGGTTGCTAAGCGGCATTCTTCGCTTTCTTCTCTACGCCCTCCTTCCCCCCACTCCGAGGCACTCACAAAAAAAGAAGAGATGCCCCAAATGATGCCCGTGTGATGGTGGTGGTGAATGTCTGTCCGTTGTTGTTTTTTTTTTGCTTTTTTTTTTTGTTTTCCTCATGCGGCAGCTGCCTGCCTTCTTTGATGAGCTTTCCACTTCACGACTTCCTTACCGTTCTTTATTGTGTTCACTTACCCTTTTTTGCATTCTTTCCCCTTCTGTGTCTCCAGAAACAAAAAAAAAAAGCATTTAACAAAATCTGTTTCCTCCTCCTCTTCCTCCCTCCGCCGTTTTATTTCTTTCTTTCTTTCCCCTTGCGAAGGAAGAAGAGTTGCTTCCTTCACAGCACCCTTTCAAGCAAACGCGGACACACGCACACCTGCGATAACAGGAGGAGCTCCAACACCACCCGCTGTTGTCACACACAAGCAACCTCACTGCAATCAATCGGGTGTGCGGCTAAACGGGGTAGGGTAACACTATTCAGCACAAAATGATATATATAGTTCTTCGTTGGGTTATATGTTCGTTTGCCACTGTAGCTCCCTAGCCTGTGACCTACTGATTCGTCTCCCGCGCTCTCCCCTTGCTATCACCTGTTCACGCGCACTCTCCCCCCTGCACTGCTCCCAAAGCTGGGGGAAGAAAGAAAAGAAGCGGCGTTTTGTTGATTTCTGGTGCTCACAAAGGTGACTTCTGTTAACCCAGAGATGTGGGAAGTACAGCCACGATAAGATGTGAGAACGCAAACAAAGGGAAAAGGGAAGGAAACGCGAAAGAGGCGCCATTCCCTTCAGTGTCCCATGGCCCCACAGGTCGACTTGGAAAAAAAAGCAGCGTGGCCGCAAGCACGTCATTTCTTGCTCGTCATACTGGGCTGCTGCTGTTTACTTACCCTCTTGCAAGCGCATGTCTTCCAATCCCGCTCCTCCTTGGATTCACTTGATTGCGAACGCACCGCTTGCTGTGCAACAACACCAAAGCAAAGCAGTACTGTGGCAGGGAGGAGTTCTCAAGCGGGACGGAATAAGAAATGCTTGCCACGGAGGTGGCGGGGGGAGGGGGAAGAACGAAAGGTGTGACAAGGCAGATGCGTTAAGTACCAGGAACCCAAGGAAACAACCGAAACACAAAATGAAAAGGCCATTCCTCTCAAGATCCCGTTCCAAGACAAAGCCCTCTCCCTTTTTGGACTGTACCAGAACAACGTCATTGAGAACGATGAAAGTGATTCCCTTCCATGGAACTGGGGCCTTTTTGCTGGCAACAGCTGGTGTACTGCATTACTCCTTTTCGTCCTTCTACCTATACTCCCTTCCCCGCCCCGTGTCGGCGATGTGCGTCGCCCTGTTAGTCTCGTGTGATTTACTGTTCACCTCTTCCTTTTTTTTTATTGGGTGCCAAAATGCGCTTCCAAATCTGATGCCCTTCGTTGTTCCGGCGGAATCATGTCTTGGCCTTCCCTTGCCCTTTACCGTCGCTCAAGCATCCTTTTCGCCAATAGCATTACTTCATGCCAACTCTCTTTATATAATGGTGGCGCAATGCCAGCTTTTACCCGCGGCGCTCGGGGCACTCTCGGCTGATGTGGCCAGTGTCGCCGCAGTTATAGCATGCCTTCGGTTTGCGCTCGTTAGGGCAGTCGCGGGAAAGGTGACCAGCATTGCCGCAGTTGTAGCAGAAGCGGGTATCGGCGCCGGGGCGAGGAGCATTGGGGCACTCTCGGCTGAAGTGACCGGTGTCACCGCAGTTGAAGCACGCCTTGGGGCGGCGTTCATTGGGGCAGTCGCGAGACAGGTGGCCCACATCACCGCAGTTAAAGCATGGGCGGCTGTCAAAGCCGTTACCTGGCATGGGGCACTCGCGGGAAAGATGGCCCTCCTGACCACAGCGATAGCAAGCACGTGGGGCAGCCATGTTGGTTGATTGAAAGCTGAAAGCGGGTTGGGTGGCTAAAAAGCAAACACAGACGAGTCGGAAGAACCGTTCTTTCACAAGTATGGAAATCCAAAAGCGTACGGCAACAGAGATGGGAAGAAGAAGAGGAATAGTCAACATTGGAGCTTGGATACGGAAGACAGGCAGCAGCGCCGAATGCAGCTTTCAATACTTTATTCTTTGGGGGAGGGGGAGGGAAGGCTGTGTACATCTCAGCAGCTTCTGTTCCCTTCTCTATGCCAAGCCACAGCAACATTGTGGTTGAGGAAGAGCGGACCGAGAGGAACCCCAACAACACCATTACCAATAATAATAATAAAAATATGCCTGATGTATGCCGGTAAGACATCTAAGTCGCTAGCGATAACCCAGGTCACACAGAGAAAGAGGCCCACAACCCTCTGGCTCCGACCGCACCTGGTACAAGCTTCCTTTTTCAGAGTACACCTTTGTATCTGAATTGAGTAATTCTTCCCACACCGCAGCAACCCAGCACTGAATACACACAGAGGAGCACATCACATTCCAATACACTAATCCCTCATCAAAAGCCTTTCGGGCCTGAAAGAAAACAAAACACAGCCACAAGGGGTTTCCTTTCCACTATGTGGTGTGCCTGGAGGTCATGGTAACGGTAGCTAATCACTGAAAAACCAACAACACAAATGCCCCCTACGCTGCCTACACAACAAGGTTGCCACAGGAAAGATTCAGAGGAAAAGTGTACGGCTGGAAGAAGAGGAATGACGCCCAGCACGCCACGAGCTCGTCCTCACAGAGTATTGACAACCACCACCACCCCAAATGCATCCATTTCCAGCGCACGTAACATTTAGCCACATGGTCTGCCACACACCGCTCCACAACACAACTAGAAAGTGATGCATCATCTTAATCTATGCGGCTTTGCACCACCCCCACTTCCATCCACGTTCCTCACAAGAACATCAGATGGGATCCAAACACGGCCAACCTAAAAAAAAAAAGATAAAGGGGTATAAGCGCACTTCCCTCAATCGACATACTATGAACATACCCAACTCGCAACACCAAAGACCGAATTGGATTCCTGTTTCACGGGAACCTAGTGTAACAACGTGCAATGAGCACAGTTGATGAGCAGTACTCTTTCCTGCCCGCCATCCGTTTGTGAAGCTATACTTCCATATGATCGAAGCCGCCACCGCATCCCGTCCAACGGCCACACATCATGGCCTCCATCAGCGACGCTACGCTCCTGCAAGCCTCTCCCAGTATACATACACGCATATACTATCACAACAATCGCTGTCCATCGCTTTCTGCACTTTAATCGCTCTACAGCACTTTGGCTCCTGCGCGAGGTCAGCATACGCCTCCGGCTGCCTCTGGGGACAATGACCTCAAACTACTGGAAGGAACTGCTGAGAATCCAGATGAAGTGGTTCCGACCACCGTAGGGTACCCCGCAGAGCACGAGGAAGGGAGAAGCCAGTAGGTGGAGGGGAGGGGGGCACATCCGTTCTCTCATTGGGAATGTCCGGTCTTTTAACTTAAGCACCCGCCCTCCAGTTACCACCCGTCATGATCAAGCATGCATGGCTTTCCGCACAGTGGAAGCGATGTGACAAGCACAGCCGGTCCCTCAGCGTGCATAGGGCGAGTCCGTTCCGTGTCCCTGCCCTACCTGGCAGTTCCTTCGAGCCCACTTAAAATGGGCGGCCGGTGCCGAAATGCGGCGGAGCGCCAAAGCCCGGCTGTGGAGAGGCCATCGGCATCTGCATTGGCATTGGCATACCCATCGGCGGAGGCATTGTGTTCGCCGGCCCCTGCTGAATCATCAGCGGGTCACGACTGACGCCATGCACGGGCCCTGCCTGACGCGCAGCGTCCTTGGCAGCCTTCTGGGCATCCACCATACTCCGTTCCATACGGTCAATCTTTGAGGAGTACTCCTGCATGCTCTGGATAAGGAAGGGCATCGCAAGGTCCATCCGCTGGTTCAGCCAGGCCTTCTGCATGACCACCTCTGGTCGCACGAGCCCGTAGCAGGTGTACAGGCAGGCGGCAAAGCATTCCGGGTAGTCCTTGACAAAGAAATCTAGCAGACCCTCCACTAGCTCCGGGTCGCCGCTCTCGGCCGCCGTTTCCATAGCATCGGTGTACAGTTCATTCGACTTTGCGACTGCGATGGCGTGTGTAAACCGCTTGTTGCGACGGTGCAGCAGCAGAGCCACTTTGCGGAACTCAAGCAGTTCCATCTTTTCCAGCCGCGCCGACAGCTCCTCAGAGTCAAAGTTGTTGTACGTCTCCACCGACTGGCGGAGAGCGTCAAAATCCTCCTCCTCGATGTATAAGTCGTTCAGGGCCTCGTTCACTCTCTTGGCGTTGCGCTCCTGGACGGCCTCAAGATACGGCCGGATGATGTAGATCGGGGCCGTCTTCTTCACCTCCGCCATCACGCGCTCGGGATCGACTTTCTTGAACAAGGATGACAACAAGTCGTTAAGGAGATCGGGGTGCGCCTTGAGGTAGAACGCAACGGCGGTGTACATTATATCGCTAGTACCGAGATGGGAAAGAACATCCTTAAACACCTCGTGCTCCCATGCGTCAGCATAGTGTGCCATCATCGTATTCGCGGCGGCTAGCCAGTCCTCATTGTTGATGTACAGCAGGCGTAGTACGACCCAGTGGTGGAACTGCTCACACACCGATATCATCTTGTGCGTGTTAATCTTCCTCGTGTACATGTTGACATGCTCCAACAGCTTCTCAGGTCGGTACTGCGCAAGAAGCACGCCCATTTCGGTGAAGATCCCCATATGTGCACCTTGATTGGATCCTGCCGTCTTGAGGACTGTGTACAGCTCCTCCCAGAATCCACGAGACACGTAGCGGTTAATGATCGCGTTCAACTCCTCCGCTTTGAGGACGACAGGCAGGGCACAGATGCCGGCGAGCTTCATCTCACCCGCCTCGATACATGCTAGGTTGACATCCTTATACGTCTGCACAGACTTCGCCTTGCCAGCAGCATCCACAGCCGCCGGCAGGTTGTTAAGCTTTATTTCCGTCAGCGCCAGCCTGGCAAAGTTGTTTGCAACGTTATATAGGACGCGGGCGGATTCAAAAAGACCGTCGTCAAAGCATTTATCGGCGATGGCACCTATCTTGACATTGTGGGTTACCTTCAGGAACTCCTCCAGATCACCCAGACGACCTGTTTTGGCATAGGTCAGCACAAGGGCGGTGTCAATCTTGTTGTCCTTCGCGCGGGAATACTTCCGAGCCATTGTGAGGTACTTGATAAGATCACCGAACTGATTAGTCCGCTCCGCGGCCATCGTGACCTCCTGCACAAGATCAGCGTTATTCGCTCGAATGAGGCACTCAATTCCCTCGTGAACCTCGTCGGCCTGGAGAAGGTACTCTCCCAAGACGCTCCACACATCTGGCGCGTCACACTTCTGCGCGTAGGAGCGGGCACGCGGGATGTCCTTGAGATCCCGTAACATCACCGTCGCCGCCTGCTTGTGCATCGCATGCTTGTCATACACAGCAAATGCCACGTCATGCATAGACGCCTCCGTCGCAATACCAGCGACATCCTTGGCGTCGTAGTCCTCCAGCGTGGTGACATACTCCAGCACCTTGTCCCTTCGTGCACGGACAGCAGAAATAATGAGTAAATTCTCCAGGAACCTGTTTTTCCTAAAGCGGCCGTGCACGACAATCTGATCGAGCAGCGAGGTCAGGTCCTCCGTCAAGTTGGCGTTCATGAAGGCACGGACGGTGGTACTCACCTCCTCGCTCACCTGTGACTCAGGGAGAGCGGTCTGTTGCACGGCCTCCACCAACTGTTGACGGTCAACGGTGTCGGACTGGAGTACACCCGCCCAAAGTTCGAGATTCTGCTCCTGGACAAGGTACCGTGAGAGGTGCTTGTGCATTCCATTCCGTCGGCATAAGTCGATGACCTCCTTGCTGCAGTGCCCCTTGCGATAGGCAATGAACGCCAAGTTCGGGTCCCGATTTTCGCAGTACGTACCGACTATGCGATGGTCATAGTACTCATTCTCCGTAAGAAAGCGCTCCGGACTCTGCCCGATGTCCACATAAATCTTTGCGAGGGCGGTGTAAAGGGCAGTGTCTGTCTTCTTCTCATTGCGGCGCTCCTCAAGCCAGTCCTTGATGAGGTGCAGGCGGCCGCGCTCTTCCATGATGTCCACCAACTCCTGAATAGGGCACATCGTGCCCACAGCGGTAAGGATGCTCTTCACAAAGTTCTCGCTTGTGTTGCAATCGAGCAGCGCGCCCACCACCTGCGGGGCTTTTCCCGGGCTGCGGCGCGTGACGAACTGCTCCACATAGCTCTCATTGCCGGTGTCCATCAAGTAGTGGACCATTTCGTCAATAAAGGCATGCTGGTCGCACACGTTAATGAAGGGCCATAGGTCGGTCAGTTTCTTGTTTTTGAGGTAATTCTTTGTGCGCTCCGGGTCATAGCAGGGACTCTCACGTGTCATTCGCTCGAGCTCCTGCAGCTGGCCCACCTCCGCGGCCGCCTCGATGTAGCGGAAGTGCACCTCCGCATCTCGCGTATACGGCACAATTGCGCCCAGGTAGTAGTATAGCACGTCGTACAGGTTGCGCTCGAGGAAGAGGTCGACCAGTGCCTTTGCCCCGAGAGCGTCACTGTACTTGGTGGCCACCTGCACAATTACTTTGAAGTTCTGTAAGTGGCTACTACACAAGTCCTCGAGGCACTTGAGGCTGTCCTCCTTATTCAGCTTGCCAAAGAACTCAACCAACCACTCTGGACTAAAGGCCTGGGCCTGTTGCAGACAGCGACGAATGTTGGCGAGATTGTCGATGTCGGGGTTCTGCCGCTGCGCCGTCGTGTAGCACTCAATAGCCCGCTGAAAGAGCCCCGCCCGCTCGCACAGGGGAGCGAGCCGTGTACCATCGTAGTACTGGCACAGGTTGCGAGCGAATATCTTTTCCGACACGGACGGGTGCGAGTACTTGAGATTAATCTCCAGCAGCTTGGTCTGCAGTTCCATTGTGGATTCATCATTGCGCTCCCGGAGAATGTCCAGGAGAAATTCTGTGGCTTGCTGAATATGCTGCCCAGAGACGAACATGTCCACCACCTCATCCGCCTCGAGCACCGGCTTACTCCCCATTTCACGGTACAGCATGAAGCCCAGCTTCACCGCGTCCTGTGGGTTAATGCGAATAAAGTTGTGTAAGATCACCCGCCAGTCCGGAGAAAAGTTGGACTGCTTGCAGTATTCGACCGCCTTCTGCGTCTCATTGCGCTGCAGCAGAACGTTGACGACCTTCGCGTGTGCATGTCCCTGCTCGAATATCTTGATGGCCAGCTCCGGGTCCCCTTGCTGTACTATGTCCCCCAGCTCTTCCGTAGGGGTGAGCTTGTTCTCCTCGTACTGTTGCTTGACATACACGATGCCGCCCTTCGCCACCACAGCGCGGGCGAGCTCCACCGACTCCCACGCGTTCAACTTTGACTGGACGAGTGCCATCTTGAAGTAGGTGGAGATGGCGGGTGGCTGCCCGGGCTGGGGGGGCAGTTGCATGAATCGCTGAAGCGTCTCGCGGGTACGAAGGGTATCGCCTGGGGCTCGCAGGCACGTGCGGATGGCCTCCTCCACGTTACCGCTGCGCAGACAGTGCTCCAGTTGCCCCTTGAAGAGATCATCGACACCGCCCAAATTGGCATCACCTGCAATGCGTAGCGCCAGCGCAGGGTTCTGCATACGCTGCTTGACGTAGTTGATAATGGTTTGATCGTTGGGGCCGACCCGTAGAACGCCACCCTGGTTGTTCACGCAGACTAACCCCCCGCTCTGGTGATCGTATGCTCCACAGAAAACAATAGCAGGGGTAAGTTGCTGGGCCAGCAAAACAGTTCCGGTAAAAATATCCATCAGCTGTGCGCTGCCGCGACTCGTGACGATGGTGAGCAGCTTGTGGCGCTCCGACACGCCCAGCGCGACGGGGAAGTCTCCCGGCTGCATCTGCACGTCCACAACGCGACGCTGAAGGGAGAGATCCATCTTGTCAGCCGTGGGCAGCTCCATAATAAGTACCTTTCCATTCTGCTGAGGGTTGTTCCATGCGAGGCACATGATGTTGCACTTGCGCGGCTCCGATGGGGTGGAGGTGGAACAGAAACAGCCTGCGTGACCATCCAACGCACGGCCACTGCGGTTCTCCACACTGTACAGGAAGGTCTTCCCCACCATCCCCTCCGGGGCGCGAGTAACACCATTCAGCATCAGCCACTTCTTACCTGCATCTGCGCGGTAGGACAGAATTTGCACCGAGCTATCAAAATCTGCACCTCGGTCAAATACTCTCTCGGGCGGAGCATCCGCCGCACCGGCCAAGCTCCAGTGGTATACGGCGCCCGCCGTCACCACACCCACAGTCTGATCGTCGATCCAGCGCCAGAAGACGACATCGTCGTGAAACACAACGGCCTTCAGTCGCTTGGCGGCGTCCACATCGAAGATCTGCAAGTTTCGGCCACTGCGCAGGGCAAGTACTTTGGATGCCGGATTAGCGATCGCCGCCTCAGCGTCGCGGACATTATTGCGCATGCTTTCACGCTTCGCAAGATCGACAATCACCAATGAGGTCTGTCCCCCAGGCTGTACGTCACGCACACAGACGTACTTATCGCTCTCAAGCGTGACATTCTTAAAGGAGATGGAGCCTGGTTGCAACCCCCCGGAAACCGATGCCAACTGAAACACCTCTGTGGAATGTAGTGGGGATTCCATCGGCGCGCTATGGACAGTCAGCCGCTTCTCAGGCAACGACAGCTGAAAGAAAAAAAAAAGCTCCCTTGGCAGACTATGAAATTGGCTGGGTCACCGGGTGATGGCGGCCCTCCTTTTTCACTTCACGCAGAAGAATACTTCACCTATTTATCCCTTTCCTCTGTCCGGAGATCTAACGGGTCGTCTTTCCCCTCTTCGATCTCGCAACAACTTGTGTGTGTGTATTTTTGTGCGTGCACTCCCTACTAAGATGGGCACACATATATAACACACCGAAACGAAAAAGAAACGGAGAAAAGGGCAGGCGAAAGCGACAAAGTAGATCACCGCTCGCCAAACGTCAGCACCTGATACGCCATCCGTTCATGCACAAGTCTCCACGACGTGGAGAGGGCAGGCACACAAACGGGTTGGGACGCAATTGCCGCTCCCCCAATAGAACAAAAGGGGAAAAAAGCCGCCTACCCAGCACACGCCCCGGGCGCATCTCGTGCAGTGCTAAACTTGTGGCAAAGCGACAGTTACACGGGGAGGCGGCAATTGATGAGGGTAGACTTGCTTAATTTGGACTTCACTAACTCTCAACGGATCACGCCTCCCAATTGTAAAAAGAAGAATCAAAACAAAAAAAACGGTTACTTCCCCATCTCTGTGCATGGCGCAGGTGCTCTCACTCCTTCTCTCTTTGTTTTTTTTTCCCGTAATTACTTTTCTCTCTTTATTCCTCCCACCACTGCCCCCAAACCTTCCTCTAACCGCATCGGTGCGCCGGTATAGATATGGGGCAC
>JAIZPF010000034.1:78559-95327 GCA_020509355.1 Blechomonas ayalai | reverse complement strand
ACACACACACACACACACACGCATACGTACACATGCACTCACGTCTGCGCATCAAGGATGTGTACCCCTCACTATGGGGGAAAAAAGGCTAGTTGTCCTGTCCCCGCGTTCATCCACCAACCGCGGTAAGGGACGCTTGCGGCATGTGCACGTGAGGAGCTTCTTTTTTTTTCTTTGCTGGGGACAGCCCAGGTCAATTGTTCTCCTTTTGCCTTTGTGCAGACATCCCAAGTGGAAAGGTAATCGTATGTCACTCAAAAGTGTACAGCGGGGAACAATTGAAGTGCGGCCGCTAATGAGCCCCAACGCGAAAGAAGGAGCAGCCCAATACAGAGGTACGGAGAGCCACCCTGCACTATGGTCAGCACCCGTACAAATGAAGGGGTAGTAAGTGGAATCCCATTGCTGGGTTTCCTCTCCCCATCACCTTGAGGCCGTGCATTCGCAGGAACGTTTTCTTTTCCATTATGAAAATACAAAGGACAAGGAAAGATGTCTCTGTGTAATCACCCTTCTTCTCACCCCTCTACGGTTTCTTCTTGATCCCCACCTGTTCCTTTCCTTCTCTGTCTGCAACCTCTTTTTCACCTTCCAGAGAACGCGCTCCCTGCATACATGTTATTACGGGCGCAGAGGACAACGAAAGGAAGGTATATACACTACGTTTACGTGAGAGACGCGGAAGGGGCAAACCAGCAGACGGAAGCAAGCGGGGGTGAACCTAGCAAAGAGACCTTGTGCCATCCCCTCCCTCCCCCTTCGCCATATCAAATGATACAGTAAAACAAAGTACCATGAGCATGGTTAGAACCAAGTGAGAGATGAGGAGGCAAACAGAGCAAACCAGGAAGACGGAAAATTTTAAAAAGGCGGTATAAACAGGAGGTTCGGGGAAGGGGGAACATCTTGCAAATGGAGATAAGAACAAAACTAGTGTGTGCAGGTAAGAGTTATGGTATCGTACAGCAAAAGCGTGAGAGCGATAATACGACTGGACTAATAAAACAACCAGAAATTTGGCATTCGGTACGATCCTAATAGGATTGGAGTGCGCAATAATGAGCAAATACCTGGTGAGTGATTGGAGCACAAGTATCAGTAGCTGCTCCGCCAACCTCTGAATACGCAACATTCACACGCAGACAGAGAGAGAGAGAGATACATAACTTCCCATCTCCCCCCTTGCATTTCCAGTCTCTCTTACTATCATGCGTCTCAGTTCCCCTTCTCCCTGTCCCCATTACCACCATGTATTGCAGTGGATTGTCCTACACAGTTGTTCACCCGTACATAGCGATGTACCCCCCTCCCCTACCTTCTGGAGAAGGAGTCGCCTAAATGTGTATCACCCACATCTCAGGCCCCATGCCACCCGAAAAAACAACAACAACAACAACAACATACACACACACACCTAAGTCGCCCTAGGAGCACGCGTGCCGCAGAAACACGCTCGCTCCGTTCCTTTCAACGGCAACGCTAAAGACGTGTATCATCCACGTTGTGCCGCCAAGTTTCACGCACTCTTCCCCCACAGCCCCCCCCCTCTCTCTCTCTCTTACAATCCTTTTTTGTGTAACCTAGCGCACATAGGCATTTATTCGCCCATTCATTATACGGGAGGAGGAGGAGGAAACAAGGAACTGTCACATCCATCAGCGGCCTCCCAGATTCCATCCCGCTTGCCCCTCCAGAACACTCACTGGCAGCGGTCTCTACAGTCCCTTTGCTTCGCTAGCCTTGGGACAATTGCGAGCAATGTGTCCCTTCTCGTTACAGCTGTTGCAAACCTTATCTGCCAAAGACTGACCCGACCGCGCCTCACGCTTAGGACAGTCCTTCCTTAAGTGGCCCGTCTCAGTGCAAATGGGGCAGGGCTTCTCAGCGAGGGACTTGGGGCAGGAGCGGGAGATGTGGTCCCCACTGCCGCAAACAGTGCACTTGGTGGGCTCAGCGCACTTCGACGCAATATGCCCCACGTTTCCACAGTTGTAACACGACTGTACCTCTTCCTTGGGAGGCGCCTCAGGGCATTCACGAGCACGGTGGCCGGGCCTGTGGCAGTAAAAGCAAGGTGCGTCCGCGACGGAGATGTCGTTGGGGCAGCTCTTCGCCATGTGGCCAGGCTGGCCGCAACGGAAGCACGGGGCAGACTGAGGGTCCCTCGTGCAGTCGCGACTCAGGTGGCCAATACCTCCGCATCGGTAGCAAACCATTTTTCCTGATGGATTACGAGTAAAGGGAATGTGTGAAGGTAACGAAAAGTGTAACTTGTGCGGGTCTTTGATGAACAGAGATGAAAACCCACACACAGGCAGACAGAGATGGAGAGAGAGACAAAAAAGGCGAACCGTAGAAGCATAGATGAATGGTGTAGAGGAAAAAGCGTGTTACCGTCGCTCTTCAGTTTCGCCAACGTAGCGACGATTCAACACGTAACAGTAGAAGGGAAGATGGGGAGGCAGCGGTATGCGAAGCACTACACCGTGCCAAGAGTGCCACATGGCCGACCTGCTCAGGGAAGGACTCCTGCAGGGCACCAGCTCACACGTACATATGACTACTGCGCGCATGTACAAGCAATACCAGGGCACGCGCTTATAAGCACACAGAAGAGCCCGGATGCCCGTCTCCCCAAGGGATTCCTCTGCTCAGACGAAATGCATTAGGTCTATCCCATGTACCGCTACCGGCTCATCTTCAAATAAGAGGTGGCCCAGTGCAAAGACTTGGTCCTTGTCCTAGGGTAGGGTAAAAAATCACGGGCATTCCTGAGTATGCCGCACCAGTGCAAGAGCACCCCCTCCCTCACACACATTGTGATGATGGACATCAGAGTCGCAACCTATTGTGGCCTGTTCCAGAGCCTGCGGTGCTAGCGCCCCTCCACAGAAATCGGTTCCAAAGGATCTTATCAGGAACATTAGAGAATGTATGGCGGTTTGTTGAACTTCATCATTCACCCTTCATGTCGTGTTTGGCCTACGCTTCCCATTTCTTCTTCTGCGTTCTGCGCGTTCGCTTCGCTCCACGGTGTGGCCGGCCTCCAAGGGAGACCGGCCAGGTACACATCCCAGGCACCAAGGATCCTCATCATGCGCTGTTACTCGCGGGTCCTATCCGTATACGGTTCCTTAGATGTGCTATGTGGCACATCCAGACACACCAAAAGCAGTCATCCATACAGCTGTGGAACGAGAAGTCCAGGAAGCCCCCTGTAACGCTGCACCGGGGGCCCCTCCGGCTACAATGCGCGTCGCCGCATCCTGCCCTGAGAAGCAGCACTAATACAAAATGGTATTCCTCTCAATGATCAAAGATGTAGCAAAGCGAAAAAAAGAACGCGCACCAAGTTGAAAGTAGGCCCATAAAGGAACATTGCAGACTAAAAAACAAAGGACATGGTCACACCACAGCCTTTTATTGAAATAGATCGGACGCACGATGCCCTCCTGCAAATCCGGACACAGCACCCACATACCACGAAACCTCTCATTCAATTTAGTATCGCATAGGATACCCTTTTACCTACAGCCACTCAGTCTCATCGCCAGGTCCCCCCTCCCCCACGCCATGAATGCAGAGATAGCTGATGTTATTTTTACTTACTTTCTGGTGGTAACTCTCCCAGCACATACATACGCACCCGCACACCTTAAAAGAAAAGACTCTAAGAGAAAGAAAATGGATGTCCAGGAGGGGGGGGGGGCGACTAGCCACTGTGCTCCTCCTAGCCAGGACGCCAAAGCAACCTCTTCTGAATTGGCCCTCCCCCAGCCAGCGCCGCTACGCGAAAGAAAGTTGCCTCTTATTCGGTTGGCCCTCGACTTTGGAGGCATAATACAGAGAGCCACCAATCCGACTTGGCGTGTTCGTCCTTCAGGACAGCACTGAGCCACTTGGACAGGAAAGACGAACATATTGAAGGTAGCCCACTACACCATTAGCTTGCCACGCTGTCCGTAGGCACGCACAGCCCTTCATTTTCTCTTTATCCTCCAGCCTTCTTTCTACTCATATTGTCGTATGCGGCGCCGCCCCCAGGGCGAATTCCCGGTGTACCTGGATTCCCATCACTCCCCTGCACAGCACTCGTAACGGGATGCCTTATGCTTGTCCACCGTAACCCGTCGGCCTACACTGACGTACTAGCGCTCCTCCAACGTTCGTACAGTCCATGCCGTGGGGACACAAAGCAGAATTATCTTGAGGGACATTGGTGTGGTCTTTTTGCTTACCCCGCTCCCTTCAGGTATTCCTTACGTATATATAGATGTATATATGTCTGTTAATCAATTCACAGCATCCCTCTTGATGCTAGCATTTGTTACTTGTACACCCTGTTGCAGTGCCGTGATACCTTGCGATGCCTGGATGGCAAGCACTACTACTCCAACAGTGAATGCCTACTGACGTGTGGGGCAGTCGCGGCTCATGTGTCCCGACTCTCCACAGTTGTAGCACCCGCGGTCTCCACCACGGCCTCCACCTTGAGCAGCGCTAGGGCAGTCGCGAGACAGGTGACCAAACTCACCACAGGTGAAACAGGCGCGGTTACCACCAGCACCACCGCTCCCGCCCTTGGGGCAGTCACGGGACATGTGGCCGGGTTCGCCGCAGGTGTAGCACGGGCGAGGGTCCGCACCAGACTTGGGAGCGCTCGGGCACTCGCGAGACATGTGGCCGAATGCTCCACAGTTGAAGCAGGCACGGCCGCCTCCGCTCTTGGGACAGTCACGGGACATGTGGCCAAATCCTCCGCATGTGTAGCAGGCACGGCCCGCACCACCCCCGCCCCTTGGGCACTCCCTGCTCATGTGGCCAAACTCACCGCATGTGTAGCAGGCGCGGTCACCACCGAAGCCGTAACCATCGCGGCCGCGCTTCTGGGCGCCATAGCCTGCAACGCCAGCCTTGGGGCAGTCACGAGATATGTGGCCTGGCTCGCCGCAAGTGAAGCAGGGGCGAGGGTCAACGCCAGACTTGGGGGCGTTGGGGCAGTCACGCGACATGTGGCCCATCTCGCCACAATTGAAGCACGCGCGGTCACCCGCAGCACCAGGACGGGCTGCATTGGGGCATTCGCGACTGAAGTGCCCGGCTTGGCCGCACTTGAAGCACGTATTGTCGCTGGCGCTAGGGGCCGATGGGCACTCACGAGCGTAATGGCCTTCTTGACCACAGTTGCGGCAGGCGTTGGAGCCCTCAACGCGGGGGCGCTTGTCATTGTCGTAGTCAGCCATCCTAAGAGGAAAGGAGAGATGTGGAGGCTTAGGTGAAGAGGTAACAAATCCTTCCGTCCGGGTGGAAAGTGCGTAGTGGGGGGGGGGGGGCGTATATCATAAAATGATGAAAATTAAGATGATAAAGGGAAGAGACGGAGGAAGTGTATCGCAAATGGTATGCCCCATCATTGATGGGGTGTGTGGTGGTGGGGAAATGCCCCGACCAAATCGAAATCTCACCTACATCGTTCATACTTGCTCAACTCTAAGCCACACATCCTGACAGTACACCACGAGGGAGAACAGTAACAGGGAGGGGGAGGGGAAGGAACTAGTTAGTAGAGCGCATCAAGAGCCACCCGCAGCCTGTTTGATGTGAGCCGTGTCCTTACATCATCTCTCGCCCCTCCCTTTGCGTGCCTTTCCTTTTCGCTGGCTGCCTACCTTTGATAAGCGTAGGTATCAACATGTAGATATACCTTCCTCATACTTCTTCCATTTTAAAAAAATGGTACGTCTACCTCCGCACAAATCCTCAGCTACACGTATCTCCCGTCAATGGTGTCCCCTCGTCCACTACGGGCAGTGTCCCACATCGCGATGGCCCTCGCTCTAACCCCGCCTCCCTGGATTATATCCTATTTCGGTGGAAAGTACTGCTCATACAGAGCGGTCTGGTTATCCCGCGAGACCTGCGTCCAGCCCTTCTTGTGGACGTGATACACCGTTACGATGCCTCCCGATGCCGCATCGCGGTAGGTGGCATGAAATATGGAGCGACGGGCGAGGTCGCACGCCTCCTCGACAGTAAGGTTCTTGCGGTAGCCCTGATCGAGAACACCGTACGCGTAAATGGAGCCAGAGCCAACGCTGAACAAGTCCTGCTTCACACGTGTGCCCTTGTCATCCACATAGTATAGGGAAGGACCAAACTGGTCCCAGCCAGCGATCATGGTGCCCATCGAGAGACCGTGGTTCCGGTAGCGATACGTAATCATCGCCAAGATCTTGCTGGCGGCAGCGACGGTGATGCGAGTACCGTTACGTAGCTCCCATAGACGGCACTCCATACCTAGCACGCGCTCCCAGTACTGACAGTCGGCTGCACCCCCGGCCATCGTGCCGAGCATATAGTCGTTGATCTCCAGCACCTTCATCACCGTTTGGGAAGCGATGTACTGGCCAGCAGAGGCACGCGAGTCAACGGCGAGAATAATTCCGTGATCGAAGTGGAAGCCGAGGGTTGTCGTACCCTTTTTACAATCCACATGCGGAATGGAGCGGGGAACAGGGCAGCTATGCGCCAGTTTCCAACAGCGTCCGTCGTCTCCAAAACGGTTGCTCGTGTCCAACGGGTCAGCGGTAAGTAGTTCCCCCGTACTTTGAACCACACGTGCATCCGTTACCGTGGTGCTCTGGGGGGAACGCCGGTACGAGCTGAGGGTGAGATGATCATCATCGGCATCAGCGTCACGCAAGTTGTGATACGTGAACGGGCCGATGCGGGGGCAGTTATGCAGCGAGAAGTCGGACTGCATCACCGACTCGTAGTCCGCAAAGAGGGTCATGGTGTACGAATATGTAGATGTTGTAGACTTTGGTGGGTATAACTACAGATCAAGGTACACCTGAGAAGCAACACAGAAATGAATGCAACCCGTAGGCGAGACCTTCCCCGAAAAGAAAAAACACAATATGCTCTGCTTACGGCAAGAAAGCACGAGAAAACAAACGGAAAATGTCGTGACAGCGGAGACGGGTATGCGCATCTGGCACGGAGGTGTAGCGGCCTTTTTGCGTCCCACAGGCAATCAAGCACGAGACACTAAATCGGCAACATCGTAAATATTAATGCGTGTAGCAGAAGCATATTGGTTAGACGTCAGAATGCGCTTAGCTAAGCCAATGAGAACTAACACGCACCTCTCATGCTCCCCCCCCCCTCCATCAACAACAAAATGAATTATTCCACAGCGGTAATATCCTCGATGATGGAGTCATCATAACTCCACCCATCCACTGCCATGTCGCTTGAATCCTTTACACCAGCCGCAAACACCGCGGAAATGGGCTTCTCATCCACGCGTGGTCGCCGTGACATGCGCTCCGCCAGTCCATCCGCCGTCGCGCTCAGCTCCTGCGAGCCGAAAGAGAGCGCCTCGTGTATCTCATCGTAGGTAAAATTATCCAGTTCCTCCAGCTCCTTCGGGGTAAGCTCTCGATAGCGGCATAGACGACGCAAACGAGCGACGCGCTGGCGGCGAAAGAACGGCCAGTCCCGCTCTACAAAGGGCTTCCAAACCGCTCCCAGGTGCTCTGCATAGTGTGGGGGTATGGTCACCTCACGAATTGATCCCACAGCCAGGTTTCCCAGGGCATACGGGCCATACGAAATGCGGCCGCCTCGCTCGATCGTGCGGCCGAGGTGCTGGAGCAGATGGGCTACAGGTATGGAGAAGCCTCTCATCTTGACCTTCACCGAGTAGCGGGACTTGGTAGCAGGGTTCACCAAAAACTCCGCCCCGCGGTACTGTTTACCGTTGATGTTAACGCCGTCCGTGTTCAACTTATGGGCAAGTGCAGGGTCAATGGCGGGCCGCACCCGTAATAGGTATGTCTGTTGGATGGACGAGGCCGGCGACTCAAGGAAGCTGACAAGCTCGCCATCGTTGGAGAGGAGCAGGATGCCATGGGTGCGCATCGGGAGCGAGCCCACCGGAATAAGGTGATCCATGCCCAGAATCCGAGCGTGCTTAGTAATCAGTGCGCGGCCCGCGACGTCATTGCGAGATACGATAACGTTTGCTGGCTTGTGGTACATCCACAGCCTTGGCGGGGCGAACCGCAAACGGGAGGCGTGGCCCACAACGTGAACGTCGTCATCCGGACGGACGAGGCGAAACGGGTTGCGCTCAACGATGTTGTTCACTCGAACCTGCCCGCTGGCAACAATAGCGGCAGCCTCGCGACGGCTGCTGTAGCCTGCCCGCGGAAGCACTCGCAAAAGGTACACGGCGTCGCCCCGCTGTGGGGAGTGGTGCTGGTGACGACCACCAGCGGCACCGCTTAGGTGAAGGGTAGGATCTATTTTGGATGTACCGGGGATGTAGGCGTCCGTCTTAAAAAGGAGAGCAGCCGCTTGTTGCGCACTGGAGGTGGAAATGCCGTCACGCAAGATGGCTGGAGGGGAGGCACCTGCAGCGCTACTTTCCTCCTCCTCCACAGCAAAGTCCGCCAGCGTGCCGGATGACGTGACTTTTCTCGGCATCTGGGCCGCAAGCGCAAGCATCGACTGCTGATGCACATCGGCTTTCTGCTTCTGCACCCGTAGCTCCGCGTCTGACACCAGCGACAGTCGCTTTGGCATGAACGTATCATTGCGCTCTTCTCGCAGCTTCTCTGCCTTAAGCTCCATGAGTCGCTCCCGCAGCATGTCCGTCACCTGCACTGGCGTGTCGCCAAATTCGCCACGCTCCTCATTTATGTCACCCTCGACCGTCTGATCCGCTGGGGAGGCGTTGCTACGGTCAGTCAATGCTGTCCCATGCAGCCGCGCGACCCCACCCGTCAGCTGCAGCACATCCGGCGACAGAAGCTCCGTCTTACTTTGCGGCGCTGACCATGGTCCTTTCGTCCGCTGCGCATCCCGCAGGCCACCCCGTATATCCACACCGCCTTGCTCAAAGAAGGAATGCTCACGACTGCGCCGCTCTTCATCGGTCTCCTGTTCCGGTGGGCGGAAACCGTCTACGTTCAGCGCGTGTGTAGTCCTGTGCCAGTGCCGCCGTCGCTGCTCCTCCGCGGCGTACGCAGTCGTCGGTGGAGACTTCAGATGGGCAATCGCTTCCGGGAAAAAATTCTCCACGTCCATCTTGTCCCCAACCTCGCTAATGTCAAGGGACTGCGGAAGGCGATCCTGCTCGCTGCTTTTGGAGCTAGCCTGACGCTTGCGAGCGTATTGCCCTTTGCGCCTCCAACCACCAGGCACGGTGCGAAGCTGCCGCTTCCTATCGTGTCTAGCGCGCGAAGAGTCATCCGCTACCGCAGGTACCGAAGGCAAACCACTGCCTGCGAAATTCTGAAAGCGGAAAAGGGGGGCGGCCGAAAATACGAGGCCGGATCGCAGGCAGCGTACTGAGGCTTGCACGGTGCGCCACATGCGGCCCTGAGAACAAAGAAGGGCCCACGTAGCCTACTGCCTTTCTTCGCCACATCAACGCGATTAAAGGTAACGAATTGGAAAGCAACAGCACGAAGAAGGAAAAGAAAAGAGCAGACAACGTTGGGGCGGTGGAAAGAAATGATCCTCGCAAGCACAGAAAGAGAGAGAGTGGGAGAATCACATAGAACCCAAACCAATAGAAGGAGATGAACCATTGGAGACGGTACACACCAGTGCGAAGCACGGCCCGGGGTGTAGTTCCGGTCCACTATGCCCCTCCTCCTCCCCATAGACGCACAGTTACACTCTCGGGTGTAGCTTTTTTAATTTTTGCTCACATACATTGTAAAAGTCTGTGACACCACAGAAGAAGTAAAATATAGTTATTTCCTCGCTGAGTCACCCGCTCACTTGTGCATCAGTACATGATGGTGCGGCATAGGTGGTGCTTGCTTGTCCCGGCTGGCAAACCCCGACCAACATACCAAAGGACATAGTCTAGCAGATCCACGGATACGGGGCTGGGAGGCGATACGTCACTCGCCGTTGCTGAGCCGCATGATGCAGTGAGGCAGTGCACCTGCAGATAGTCAAGTAGCTTTTCGGTCGCCATAAGAGCCCCAAGACGAATTGATACCTCCTCTATACCTCCTGGACGAAGCAGTACGTGAGTATCCACCATGCTGGCAAGGTGTTGGTCGTAGACAATCAAACCTGCCGCACGAAGTGCCCTCGGAATTTGGTAATCGCAGCAGATGGATAATCGGTCGAAGTCTTTGAATAGGTACGGTTTCGCCCCGCACCGGGATGCGGCGGCTGCACTGGCCAACCAGCTGGTCCTCTGATGGAAGGAGGAGTACACGGCCGGGTCCCACGACCGCCACATTGTCGGGAGAGCGCAATGCAGACTCAGTGCTGTCAACTGCGACAGTTTCAGAATAGGGACACGCTTTTTTGAACCATCGGGGGAGGTCAGCGTTGCGGTATCCTCGTAGCGGGGATGCAGTCGCACCAGATGCTCTAGAAAACCATTGTTGGGAAGGGAGGGGTGAAAGAGGTATCCGTCACAGGAACACAGAATTGTGTAGAAGGTCGAACGCCTCTCCCGCAGCGTCTGACTGAGCGATAAAAGAAGCCCCACACGCTCGCGCGTGGCGGGCATCCAAAGAGGAGTCGACCCATCCTCTGCGCAGCCAATAAAACAGCACGATAAGGCCGTCACCGCCTCGTCCAATGTGCGGAACTGTGCCAGGTAAGCAGGATCATACCAGAAGACGCCATGCTCCTCAACCGCGCGCCGAAGAAGGTACATCATCGCCGCGGAGCCTCGGAGAAGGGTAACGCCATCGCTGTTGTCGCCATTTGTTTGGACGTAGAACCCGGTGTAGCCTCTCACCACCTCGCCTGCACTTGGGGGACTTGGTAGGGCGTCTTCTCGTTCTGCCCAGTGCCGAAAATCGATGGCAACGACCATACCAAGGTAGTTTACCACCTCATCTTCTCTGTCTCGTAGTGCCTGGGGCACGTGAAGAAACCAGTGATCGAAGATGGCCGTGCCTGCTGCGCTATGCGCTGGCTCGGCGGAAGTCAGTGCATTCACTTCCACATGTTCCTGCACAAGACGAATTACTTGTGCCAAGACAGGATTGTCTTGGCGAGCGACGATGTTAACGAGGTCAGGCGCTGTCACATGACGTAGGCAGCTACCCAACGTGCCATTGTCGGACAGGAACTCCGCACGGATGACATCACGTACGGAACGACCTCCAAGCTGCATCTCAGGTCTCTGCATCTCCTTTCACTACGTACGACTTGAAAGGGAGAGGAACATGGCATCGCGTGAAAGAGCAATCTCACAGAGTGGGAGCGAACACCAACAGCAAAGGAGACACGGGTGGCATTTTGCTCTGTCCCCACGTGACGGTAATCTCCACTATTCATTGAGCTGCCCAGTGCTAGGGCAATCCCACACCGCATTATCATGTAGTGCAGTATCTCTTCAGCACGCACAATAATGTCATTCCTCGGTGGAAACACACCAACAGATTTCCTTTTGCTTGGCCCCTTGGGATTGCGTCGTGCTAGAATGGTCTCGCCGCTGAGACGGAAGACTGTAGAGCAGAGTCGTCATGCTTGAGAACAAAATGCCATCTGCAACGTATGTCGTTCTTTCCGTCGTGCATACAGTACAAATTGAATAATGCGTATGGTCGGTAGCAACCTCCACTTTCCTGGTATCTGCTAATGGATTGTCCCCCATTCAGCTTGCTAGCATACATACTCCTGTTCCACCTTCACCTGACAAAGTGAAAATGGTCTTGGCGCGGGTTGAAGGCGGTGCTGCTAGCACGCAGCATGCTGGGGATGGGGGGGGCCAGGAATTACCCACCCACCTTGATAAACTGTAGCTGACGATCTATGTCGCGCACCCTCCGCTCCTCCTCCTCCACCCACGTGGCAAGCCCTTGTTGATGCATCCACTGGTATGATTCCAGCTGCCTCGCCCAGGTTCGGCGCAATTTAGCGCGATGCACGTGCTCCTGTATCATCAGCCGCTCCAGCAGGTATAACGTATCCACAGGAAGCACCTGAGCGGATACCGTCAATGGATGTTGGATATGCTTCGGCAGCATGGCAACTGCACCATGCATACTGCTATCATCCTCATCTCCTCCATAAGTTATACCCTTATCACTGTAATGTGCAGGCTGCTGTGACGCGGCCTCGAGCAGGCTTCTAAGGAACAATGTCTCGCACTTGGACGGGTCGCCAAAAGCACGCCGAAGGCCGCGGTGCTCGCGCTCTGGAAGGGGGAGCCTCTCCACCCGTTCTCGGGGGTGCGAGAGTGTGTGGGCAAGACCAAATGGTATGCCCGCTGCTGGTGCATCTGCCTCCACCTTTCCTACCCCCACCAAGTTCTCCTCGGCAATAAACCTACTCCACAAAAGCCCCATCGCAGACGAGCTTGCCAGGTGCCTGCTCACCAGATGTCCGACAGAAGTGCGTCCCCGCTGTCCCATTAACGCTATTGCCGGCGTAGTCCAACCGCCCCCTCGTGTGCACTCCCCAGTGCGTACCCCCGAAGCGTCGAGTGGACTCTTCGCCCGCGGATCAAAAAACCCGGCATCAACCCCATCCGCATTCCCCGACTGAAGTAGCGTTGCTCCACGTACCAACACGTCACGACTTGAAGACAGCTGAGACTGCCACGGCACAGGTCGCCGCTGCCGAAGACGGGCACGGTACTCCGTGAGCAAAGGGCTGTTGGACAACAAGGCTCCTGACGGTAATGACTTCATCTTGCCCCCTGCAAGAGATGAACAACCATCATAACGACATGTGAGCCCGGGGTCGGTGCTGCCGGCTGTGAGTCTAGATACTCCGATAGAACGAGCAGCATCACCCCCAAGTGCCTCGACTGTGGCAGCATCAACCCCATCTCGCGCGTTAGGGTGAGGGCAAACACGCCCTTTCCCGTTTGGAAGGACGCGCTGAGAAGGGTCAGTGCAGTGTGAGGCACGATAGCAGCCCTTCTGTTCCTGCAAGGTCTGCCGTAACTTTGGGTCTGTGGGTAACAGAGCGCCAGTATCTTCAGTACGATGTTCCTTCATGGAAGAGAATGGGCGGTTCGCGGCGATATCGCTCATGGAGGAACCGCATGCTCCGCCCCTCAGAGCATCGGGCATCGTCCGCTTATCAGCGACGGACGTCTCACTGTGGCCACTGAGCTTGGCGTAGGTTGGAGTGGAGGCCCCGGTCGTCCAGATGCCTTCCGATGCTATCAACTCTCGTTCCTCCTTGGAGAACAGCACAGTACGCTCACGTAATCGTAGGAAGTTGTTAAACTCCCCATGCGACATTGCTGTGTAAGGGTGCACAGACACGGAGCAAACGCCAGAAGGTGGTTTCGTTCCCAGTGAACGGTTTTCGTTGTCACGTATTAAGGCGCCGTCCGAGTGCACCAGCAACAAAGTCTCTTGAGGTAGCAAGCGGCGGACACCAAGTCCCGCCCGCAATAGCAAGGGACTGTTGTAACACTGCTGGTGCTGCTCAATCAGAAACAGGAAATGGAGACGGCATAGATCACGTCGCTCAATAAGTTCTTGCTGAAAAAGGAGCCGGCATTCCTTGGTCGCTTCTGGGAATGTGCGGAGGAGCCGCAGCAATGTTGACCGGCACCATGCTCGCTCAATGCAGGTCACCGCGGTCCTACGTCGCACTTGGCGGCGATGCTCCGTTTCGGCGCAGGAAAGCCAAGACAAGAGCGATGCCTGCACCGTTGCCACAGAACGCAGCAGCTGCGTATTGGGCGAGTGCCGCTCGTCATGGTACCGCCGCCCTGCGAGACCATTGAAAAAACGCTGTAGGATTCCCTTCGCAGAGCGAATAAGGATCGCCTCGAGACAGTCATCCTCCGCTTTCTGTATTTCAACCATCCTCAAAAATACAAAGCGATCTTTGATGCGAGCGCGCATCATCACACACCTTAGCCAGCGCTGTAGGCGATTCACCGCCACCTCCCTTGTCATCGCCCGGGTCCTCGAGGGTGGCAAGCACCCGGTAGCAGATGGGTTGTTAGAGTGATGGGCGCTTGCGCTGGCATTCCGTGTCCTCTCACCCACTCGACTGTCCGGCAAGCTTCGGGCTTCTTCTCTGTGAGAAAGTCGCCCACCATCGCCAAGTCCCATAATCACCTCTGTCTTGGTCGCGGGCGAACGGCCCCGCTTGGAGCTGGCCGCTTGCCTAATCTCCGTCAAGGTAGCTGCGGCGCCGTTCTCTCTGATTGAAGGAAGATGGGGCGAATGCCCACGTTGTCTACTTCCTACAGCTGCATGGGAGGATGCGAGAAGATGCTTGGAGCCGGAACTCTTTTTTGCAGCACCAGCACCACGTTCACTCCTCGATGAACTAGGGGAAGTGCTTCTCTCCCTCCGAGATGCTGAGGGGCGCGGCATTGTCGAGTAATAAAGAGCGCTGATCGCTTGCGTCAACCTCGCCGGTGCCCTTTCCGTTATTATTACGTGACCCGTAATGTGATGTGATGCGAGCATAAATGAATGCAGGGCGAAGAGAAGGCTCATCGAGTAATGCGAAGTGATCTATGGAGGAAGCGCCATACGGCTAACCCTCTTTACCTCTTCTCTCTGTACAATGCAATGCAATCATGTGTAGGAGGGGGGAGGGGGCTGCGTCGCCAAGCATGGGGTGCAGTGTTGAGATAGGAAGCGATATTATATGCTGAACAGGATACGGTGCTACACAGGAGCCCACAACTCCATGCTCCCCAACTCTCCTTTAGACAAAGGGCCAACACGCCATCTCATCTGCACTGCAATGCGCTGCCACCGCTACCCTGCACGATTCGCTTCAAATACCCCTATCAATGAGGGCATCTGTTTCTGGTATCGCCTGTACGACCCCACCGTGGCGGCGACGGTTGCGGTGCGCAGACGATGGGGGCTGGGGCTACGCGCCGAGGCAATCAAGAAACATTATACCCTGATATCTCGCTCGCATTCGTATCCCCTCCCCCCACTCATATCACAGCTTGAGTGTGGCGTTCTCGAACTTTTCTTCACCGTAACTCCCAAGAGCGTAAATAGGGGCTGCAAATGGCTCGTAGTCGGAGTAGCAGCGCTGGAACACCCTGTCGACCGCCCGCTCCGAGAACCCTTTGCAAACCGGGTTCATCTCAACCGCCATGGTGGCGCGGCGCCGGACGCATTGCATCCCGCCTTGCCAGTAATTAAGCCTGCCACGCCGCATTTCCTGACCGAGAAAGCAGTCACCGCTGAGGCGGGCAGCACGGATCTCACTGCATGCCTGATGCGTGCAATCCGAGCTTTCGATAAATCCCCGAGCATCATCGAAGGCATGGATGAGTTCATGCCTGATGTTGCGTTCAACTTCAGCTGCAATGGTAGCCTGGGTGGCAGTCAGGGCGCCTTCTTCCCAAGGAGCGGCAAGGGGCATTGGCTTGTCGCCTTCCCACGCATCCACACCTATTCGCTGCGCTATATGTTCCTCTATCAGCACGATATCACCCTTCTGGCAATCGGGTCTGGCACGCCGCCACATGTACCCTGCAAGAAGACGATCAGGGTTCAGTACCACATACTTTTGACTCCCCCTTACCACCGTCTGGCTGTCCACATCGGGCACAGCGGAGAGACACTTGATTCGCTCGCGGGCAAAAGGCACTTGCGTTATGCCTTCAATGCTCTGAATCAAGTACTGCACCGTGTTCACATGCTCCAGCACGTAATTAACAGCGGCCTCGCAAATGTCATGGGCCGGTCCCTGGAGTCCCCGTGGCGAGCCAACACCAGCAGATGAGCTAGACAACGCCATGCTAAGCCTGCCTGAAGCACCCAACCGTAACACAAAGGCGTGCTGTGCGAGAGAAAAAAAATATGGGGGGAAAATGAAACTGCAAGTCATGCACGGGCGTGAGCAGCAGAGGAGACGTGTATCGATTGCAAGTGCACAAAACCCTATGGAATGTGGTAAGTGTAGCCCTCCGTTCTAGATAATGACCGCACACCCGTCTTGTAAAGGCGTTCACAGTACAACGGCACACGGGAGAGTGACTCCAGTCGTAGGAAGAGGGGCGTAACACTTAGGCGAGCCGTGCTTACCCGCGGCCCACAGAGACAAGAGAAGAAAAAGTTCATCGTCATAGAGAATGGTAAATACGACCGATGGTAGGCACCGTAATACACCCAGCGGCCATTGTAGAGAGACATAAACAAGCAACACACAAGGGAAACGTGCAGACCGCCTCCTCCCTCCCCCATGTTAACAGATAGGGGCAGCTTTTGTTTTGTTTTTAATAGCGAACTTTGCTAACGCACCATCTCTCAACTCTGCCGACATTTTGCCTACGCACGCACATCCTTATCGCCAGGTGTCACCGTTGCAGTTAAAAGCAATGGAGGCTAGTCTGGGAGGGAAGAGCAATCTGCCGTCATGTGCTGGAGTGGCTATTTGGATTTCCCCTCCACATATATTCTTTGCAACTAGAGCTCTTTGCTTTCTAGTAAGTCAAGGAAAAAGCAGCACCTTACGTACGTACTGGCCGCCCCCTTATCCGTTGTGCTGTCACCGTCAGACCCTACCCTGTTTACCCACCCTACCCATACATGTCACTAGGTACTCACAACACAAAAATGAAAACGCTGTACTCTCGAGTCAGTCTCATTCCTCACAATACTTCCTTTCCCTTGATTGCAACTTTACTACCGAAAGGGCAAGCTATGCGGGGCCGAAAGGAAATGCAACCGTCTCAGAGTCTCTTGCCGATCGGACAGTTTCAATGCATTGCCTACGACTACCACAAGCATCTTTTTTATATACGTCAGCAAAGATGGTAGGGCTGGTG